>JANHGB010059400.1:0-14817 GCA_026283785.1 Coracopsis vasa | reverse complement strand
ATAGAATCATAGAATAGTTAGGGTTGGAAAGGACCTTAAGATCATCTGGTTCCAGCCCCCCTGCCATGGGCAGGGACACCTCACACTAAATCATGCCACCTAAGGCTCTGTCCAGCCTAGCCTTGAACACCACCAGGGATGGAGCATTCACAACTTCCCTGGGCAAGCCATTCCATTGACTCACCACACTTACAGTAAAGAACTTCTTCTTTGTATCCAATCTAAGCTTGCCCTGTTTAAGTTTTAACAGAGCAGGATGCAAGTCCATACTCTAGAAAGAAAGCACTTACAGTTATTATGTAAAGGTGCATTATTTAATATTAATTAAATTAATTTTCAGGCTAGTGGTATCTCGTCTTCCAGAGAGGAAGATCCGTCTCTGGATTTCAGTATGTCAGCAGACTGTTGAAGCCAGATCATCTTCATTTAAACTTTAACAAGATCTTGCAACAACTCTTGCAACCTTAGACACCTTACATTTCCTTGGTTCCCATGTCACTGTGACCATCACCAGCCCTGTAGACTACACAGTCAATACACAGTCCATAGCTCAGCTCTTCTGTGCAGGGAGAGGTCCTCTCCGCATTTTGGTGAGTGAGTAGCTACTTAGATTGCACAATTAATTCACTTCTGTACTTTTTGGAGGTTAAATTTTCAGTTTTGAATTTCCGATCTGATATGGCTGGTTGTATTTCTCAAAATTAATTTGAACAGTGACTAATATGTGGTTCATATCCTTGAAGATTAATGTAGATTGAGTTACTTAAAAATAGGTATTCCGTACTGTTCTATCGCAATTGTTTAAAATGTTTGAAACCACAGACTTAATAGATGCATTTGAATTCTAGCATCTGGCTAATTCCTACTATAACTCCTGGGCTAATTCCTTCAAAGAGGTTTGTCCTGATTTATTTAACCAAAAAACACCACCCAAAACACAAAAACAAACCATTAGCAAAACATAAAAATGTCTGACTTGTACTCGGGGTCAGGGAAAAATCATCTTATACCCTATGATATGCAATCTATAAATAAAGAATTTTATGGTTGACTCATCAGAGTTGGAACTAGGTGATCTTAAGGTCCTTTCCAACCCTAACAATTCTATGATTCTATGTGGACACATATCAAAAGGAGCTAAGCGATTTTTTAGATTGATTCAGAGACAGGGGATATGTTTGCTTTAGTTGTCGATAAAATTACTGAAAGTGCTGCAATGAAGTTTAGTAAACTTTTTACCTGCCATAGTCATGGGCTTACCTGGATGAAAAGCATTAGTCATGGATATTCATTACGAACTGCAAGCTCATAAAAGACAGCATATGGCAGTACTGAATTTCTTGCTATATAACTTTAAGTTCATAGTTATAACATCTGTGCAGAATTTAGAGTCCTAACAACTAAAACGAGGTCATTGTACTGAGGCAAAGATTGATGGCTTTCTACAAATATTAAAAGGCAAGTTAAATAGATATAAAATAAACAAACAACTTTATTTCTTCTTAAAGACCAGACAACTGGGATGTGAATGCTAAGTTTTCAGTAATAAGGATCAAGAGGAGTAGTATAATGCTGTGGGTTATGTTACTGGGTTGTGATTCAGGAGCAAGGGGGTACTGTTTGGAGCAGGCTCTCACCTGAGTTTTGTTGCTGATATAATACAACTAACAACTAATAACCCCTGGGAAGGACCATGAAATCCCAATTAGTGAAATTGTTCTCTGCTCAGACTGACTGCTGAATGTTTATAAGTGGGAAGAGGAATCAGGAAATGTTTTTAGTGATATTTGTGGCTTTGCTTCAGCAACTGAATCTTGCTCATATTTCTGCTCTTTCCTCATTTTTCAACATTTTTTAAAATGAGCAGTTGGCAATGTACCCCTGCCAAAGACCCAGCATAATTCTGAATATAGGCAGGGGACACTTCCATAATACCTTTGGTACCTCTGCGTTTGCTGTGGTTTTTTTGTTCAACCTGTGATGTAATTTTTCTAAAGCCATGTGTGATCATTGACTCGGTGAAGTTTACAGTGTGTGCTGTAGCATTTGCATGAAGAGAGAGGATGAACTAGCAGGTTGAAGGAGGTGATCCTGCCCCTCTGCTCTGCTCTCATGAGACCTCACTTGGAATATTGTGTGCAGTTCTGGTGTCAACATAAAAAGGACATGGAACTGCTGGAACAAGTCCAGAGGTGGGCCACAAGGATGATCAGGGAACTGGAGCACCTCCCGTATGATGATAGGCTGAGAAAGTTGGGTCTGTTCAGCCTGGAGAAGAGAAGGCTGTGTGGATACCTCATAGCAGCCTTCCAGTATCTGAAGAGGGGATGTAGGGATGCTGGGGATGGACTATTCGTTAGGGACTGTAGTGATAGGACAAGGGGTAACGGGTTCAAACTTAAACAGGGGAAGTTTAGGTTAGATATAAGGAAGAAGTTCTTACTGTGAGGGTGGTGAGGCACTGGAACAGGTTGCCCAAACAAGTTGTTTATGCTCCATCCCTGGCAGTGCTCAAGGGCAGGTTGAATGGAGTCTTAGGTGGCATGATTTAGTGGAAGTTATACCTGCCCATGGCAGGGGGATTGGAACTAGATGATCTTAAGGTCCTTTCCAACCCAAACTATTCTATAATTTTATGATTCTATGAAGTTGCAAGGGGAGAGTAAAACCAACCTGTAGTAACCCCATCATGGAGCTCATCGTTTGAGCAGTTTGTCTGTCATGTCTGCCTACACTTGAAATTTAAGAACTTCATGGCTTCCCAATTCAGGCAAAAATAGTGGTGAAAACTATCTGTTTAAAAAGGTGGAGTTTAGTAGGTACTTAGCCAAATCTACAAGTAAATCTTAGAAGTTTTAAACCAACACAAACTGAAAAAGGTGAAACTATGCCTTTACCTGAAGCCTGGGTCCTTCTAGTAGTCCTTTACCTGAAGGCTTGTGTCCTTCTAGTAGTATGCGGTCCTCAGGTTATCCTCTGCAGTGATTCAACTGCTACATTTTCTACCTCTGTGGCATATGCTACTCAAAAAGAAAAAAAAAAAGGAACAACAGCATTTGCAGAGCAGGGATGTTACGGAGATAATTATGTGTTACTTTTCTACCTGCTCATACTTTCCCACTTCACAGCTGGGGTTTCTGCTCATAGTTTTCCACAATGCTGCACACAAATGTCTGTAGCAATGTTTCCGACTCTGCAGTAGAGCAGGGGAATTGGGAAGAAAAAATATATTTTTTACTCTGTTATGAAACTGGAGACAAGAAAACTGGTACTTGTTTTTTTTCCCATGCAGTGAAGAAAACATGCAAATCAGATATGAAACAGAAATTATTCTTAAATTTTACAAGAACACCACCACTGAAAGAACAGGGCAATCAAGGGAAATCCAAATCCAGGCACAACTGAGAGATCACAGAAAGCTGGGACTAAGACCATGTTAACAGGAATGGGATCATATTTCTAAGAGAATAAATCAATGAAAAATGGACATGCATTTTTTTTGTTATTATTCTGTGGAGATTATTTGGAATAGGATGCATGAAGAAAGCTATTATATAATTTGAAAAAAATGCTACATCACCATTTCTCTAGAGCCAAAACCTGCCCCAGTGTATAAAGCTGACCAACAGCATTGCATATGTACTCATGATTTAATTATAGAGTATTCTACTTCCAAAGCAGGAAAAAGACTAAAGTACCTTTTTGGAAGAAGAAGGTGAGCAAAGAAAACATATTCTGCCAACCAAAAAATAAAATCATGTGTGAACAATGGAAGTGCTGTATTTGTTATCTTTAAACTGATGTATTTATCAGCGTCATTTTTTACCGAGTTATTCTGGCAATTTCTTTATTATCATAAGGGAAATTCTTGGTTGGCAGCTCTATGCGGTGGTCATTCACTTAAAAATGGGAATTTAGTGTATTCTGGCATTGTATCAATCTCCAGTAAAACTTCAGAACAACCTTATGTGTAACCTCAAAATATATTGAGGCACAATATATTGCTTCAAAATTTGCAACAATAAATACATTTCTTAGTTTAAGAGATGAGCCTAATTTTTTTTTTCTCTTGTGAATGATAATAATATCTCACTTAGAAGAACCTGTAATGTTTCTGGCCTGCACTTCTAGTTTCTTGTACAGCTTAGACACTGGATTTTACTAAGCAAGGAGAGGGAATTTTCTGAATATGGGAGTCATCCAGGGAAAAACAGGTATGCCATGGAAGTATGCAGGAAAGGCAATAGGTGTTGATGTTCTTTTGACTGCACTTCCCAGCCACAGTCATATCATATTTCTTGGATATTGAGGAACTTGGAACTGAGGAATTATCTGACGGATTTACAGTTTGGAAATGTTTTGCCTCAAAAATCCTGATGTGCCAAAAGCAAGTAGTTAAAAGGAAATGTTTTCTTTTTTAGAAAGATTCTGCTGGAAGTGAGTGGACTCAGTTTCTGGAGAGCTCAGCTTCCTGCACTGATCACTAATGGAGACTTCCCTGGGGCATGGCCCCACATCCCAACAGGATTTGGATTAACCTCCTCTGAGAAGGACCTCCTGGCTACAGAGCTGCTAATGCTACTATTCACTACAGCAGTTTTGGTGTGAGAACTGCCCCAGGCCCGGGGAAAAATGTAGATGTGGAAACTATTGAGCAAAATGGGGACCACATCTGCCACCCTTTGTGTTGTCCCCATCACTCATTTGTCATGGCTTATGCATGGGCTGTGGTGAGATTGTGGGCAACTGCTGCTGGACCCCAGAGAGAGGTTTGCAGTGCATGATTCTTTCTCTTTGTTGTTTGCGAATAAGGATTTTCAGCTTTTGATATTTTAGGAGAAATTTTGAAAAATTGTCAATTATGACTTGCAACAATAAACCCAACAAAACAACAACTTTCCAAATGACAAATTAAACTAAACCAAAACAAGCAAGCAAAATTTGACCAGCTACAGGTGCAATTGAAAGGACTTTGCATATTTATGCTCAGTAAAGAGAGAACGACCTCCAGCAAAGTGGAGGTATTGCCTACTTGTGCACAGAAAACAGCAGTTTCCTCAGTTTCATTCTACTGTCATGCAGTTTCCATGCAAGTTATTGGTTGCACCTTGTTTCCATCCTAAAAAGAGTGGAATTTCAGTGGATAGTAAAGCCTGTGCTATGTGTGTGTACTGAATATTAGTTAATACTCATAAGGATGCTGTTCCAGAGGAAATGACGTTTGGCTGTGGCTAGCAGAGATGTTTCTCAAGGTGGTGTTGAAGCAGAAAATATTGATACTAAAAATGTCATATGAAGGCATGCACGAGAACTCATTTTTATCTCTTCTCAAGGTGCCTGTACCTAACAGCAACATACTGTGATTCAAGAGGAATCTGGCCAGAGCCATACATGACCATAAATAGAAATCTTGACCTTAGCCGCTCATGTCTAGAAGAGTTTTGGCTGGATATTGCACAAAATGGTTTGTGAACTCACAGGTTTGTGGTAGAAAAGTTTGCCAAGGACAAAAAAACCCAACCAAAAAAACTCAAAAATGCTCTCATTATTATGCTGGGGAGGGAGAAAGGGTATTGTCAGGGTTCTTTTATTATTTCTGAAAAGGGGAAATAAGAACTTCCAGATTATCATTAATAATAATTATAATGTATATTTATGCAAAAAAATATATATGTATTTAAATATAAAATATTATTTTATACGTACATAAATGTAATCATGTCGCAGCGTGCTGTTCAGGAGACATGTTCCTGGCTTCCACGCTACTCAAAATGAATTCAACCTGTGTGGCCTTGAGCAGAATGGCAGACAAGTATATTCTTTATTTCTGATTCCAACTCTCAAAAATTCTTAACTTGATTAGAATTCACTAGATTAAATGAAAAGTTACTGTAATTAAAGATTTATTAAAACATGAATCCTGACCCAATAGAATATAATAACTCCTTTGTTTCAAATAAGACCTATTTAATTGTTCTATCACTGGCCTAAGCAGTCTGTGCAGTGCAGTTACATGTATTCTCCAAATCCACTTGCAAAATGCTCTGTGAAATTTTTGATCCCCAAACCACTATACAGGCAGAAGCCCCTAAAACAAAAATGTGTCATTTTAATTAAAAATTAAAGTGCTGTAAGCCCCTATTATTCTGCGCTACAAAGCAAAGGCTATTAAAATACTATTTTTATACATAGGTTCTATTTTATTTTTTGTGAACAACCTTCCCAGTCCATATCTTTAAAAAAAGTAGTTATTGATTTACAATCTTATAAATAAGACTGTAAAATTTTGTAGCATGGAACTATGAATAGATACTTTAAAACAGTATGAAAATTGTTCCCAAATCAAGTCTATATATGGCACTAGTCAGCAGAGAGCCATTTTGCAGAGGCATATAAACTGCAGAAAATAATTTCTGTTGAAAATGCGAAGAAATCTGAAACTACGTACTGCCACAAACAATGCAGCCATAATTAAGGAATTACCCAATTCTCCTCCCCATTTTTGAAATGAGCCTTCCCTTTTTTTAATTGGTTGTATATAGAAAGCATATTACTATATTTGGGTCCTGTTTCCCTAGTATAAGAATAGTCCTAAAAGGAATTCCCAGTAAAAGTGTGTTGCAGTTATACAGTATATTAAAAAATAATACCATAGGAAAGTGTTATCCAATGGGCAGATGTTAACTTAAAGTGCACATTGTTTGGAAAAGGAGTTAATTAACAACTTATTAATTGGATAGAAAGTCTGAAACTGTTGTACTTCTAGCAAATACATAATTTTCTTCAAGTATTATTAAAGCGTTTTTGTTGTACCTATTAAAGATTCTTGTCTCTAAGTTAATTTCATTATGCTAATAAGCTATCATCGTTACAGAACCTAAGCTTTGATCCATGTTAATTGTCGTGATCTTCAAAGACAAAGTCACCACTTACTTTAAATGAATTTTACATCTTTTTAAAGAATCACACGGAAATTAGGGGAAGTAATTAATTTTTTATTATGTGTCTCAATATTTTTAAGGGAGGAAGTCAATGGTATTGGCTAGAATTCATTTTAACATTTAACTAGGGAAAACAGCATGAGGCAAAAAATCGTTCAGATGCAAAAGATTAAAGAAAATTTGAAACTGGGACCTAATTTGTCTTGATAAACTTTGGTGTTTAATATGCTTCTTTTGTTCTCTGTGTGAAACTGCAGGGTTTTGATTTGTAAAAACTTTTTGAAAAATTAATTCTTTCTAATTTTTATTCCGTTCTTTCTTTTCCTTTTACTGTAAGACAGTAGAGCTGACCTTCAAACCATAACACTTTTAAATATCTAGGAATATACAAGGTAAAATCTATTAGTGGTCTGAGATTAACTGTGATATACTTGCAAAGTGTGTACCTTGTGCAGAAAATTTTATCCTTTAGTGAACGATAACAACCTTACATCAACCCTATGAGTTTTAAGCAAATTATAGACTATGTATAGAAAGTGATCTGTTCCTCTTTTCTTTGAGTGTTGGTTATTTTAACCCTTTGATGTTATACAAAGCTTAGTTTTGTATCATTAAGACATTTTTCTATTTGAGATCAGAATCTAAATACTAGTATGGTCAACACTGCTATGATTGCCAATTTACAGTTTCCACAAATTCTCATCTACCTTTTTCAGACCTCTATTGTAAAATGCAATATGAAGAGCTTGTAAGTAAGAAAGGAAAAATTAAAAAAAAAGAAGCTTGTGATATGTTTTCCTGACAAGGTTCACAGTTTAAGGTCATGTTTTATTGAAACTGCTCTCTATCATATTTTTAAAGTACAAGCATATTGTTGCACTTGGAATGAAAAATGGTGCTTTTTAAAAGGCAGTAGACAAAAGTAATTTAAGGATAGTAACACTGATTGAAATCAAAAGCCAGATTACCTACTTCATTCCCCTGGTTAGCAGTATGTAAGTATTGTAAATGCAAGTAAACATCATGCTTAAAGTGAACCTATGCTGGTTGTATTTCTGCAGCAGACAGGTGGTGGGCTCATTGTTAGGATTTTTCAGCATTAATGCTGTACTCATTTAGACTAACACTAGGCTTGAGTGACCCTTATCTGGATTTAACCTGTGACCTGTCAATGCAGAGACATTCATATCTCAACACCAGTTTGGCTTTTTTTTTTTTTCTCTTCTTTTGAGCATTAACTTTAATCATTAAGCAGCTTTCATAGCTGGAACATATACACGTGCTATCCAGTGCCCTCTGATTTGCAATCTAGGTTTCCGCCCATATAATCCCGTGTCTAAGTGAATTTCAGATGAAGTTCAGAATTCTTTGATTGAGCATGTATTAGTGATTTGAGACACAATTGCACTGCTTATCTGTGTGACTTTCCACTTTTTGTGGCAGGGACTTTAGTATGCAAAAGGTCTACAAACATGGTTCATTATTACTATGATTGTTATGATTTAGGTTATTATATTAGGACATTAGTTTCATAACCAGCAAGAATTATTTTGGTGAAAAAAGATTTTGTTTGATTTAGATATTTTTAATTTGTGCTTCAGTTTTGATGAACTTCTTAAAAAGTGCAGGTTATAGTGGGCATAGGGCATGCCATGAAGGCTTAAGCTACTCTGTTGTACAGAGAAGCAAGAGCTTCCTCACCACTTTAATAAATCTGAGGAAGGTAGAGGCTCCCAAAGTTCCCTCCCCTTGCCTGAGCAATTGAAAAGCACAATTCTCCCTATCACATATTTTCTTAATAATAGTAACAACACTCCATAAATATTTATGTAAACACACAATTCAGAAGTACTCATCCCAGCAGTACTGTGCTTGTCAAGTGAGTCATTTTTTCACCTGGCAGGATGATGTTGTAAGGCTCAGCTGTCTTAACTAATCCTGGCTAAAATGCAAAATTCTGTTTTGTAAGAAAATTCCTGGCCAGCTCTAATCTTAACCTCTTGCATGTCTGTAGCTTCTAAATCAATGTCACAGTTGTAATGGCTTTGAAAACCCATATGTTTGTAAACTAAATAAACCTTGATATTCAAAGGAGATGAAGACAAGAATTACATCTCTTGGCAATGGTGTTCTGAGCTCAGTTTCAGCTCTTGTTGGCTTCTCATTTCTATGCCCGTATACCACGCCAAATCTTCCTTATCTATGCAAACATATTAACACCAACTGTTTGCTAAGGCTGTGATGCATCAGCCTCTTATCTTCAGTTTTGACCCTAATGTTACATAATGACTTTGGAAATGTATTTCTTGATAGTTCACTGGGACCGCCTTCGGTTTCTCAACTCTTTATTGAGAGCTGCCTCTCCTAACCACTGACTAAATTAGCTCCTTACTGCTCTCAGCCAGCTAGGGCAGATAGACTGCCAAACAGTTTCCTGCTCAAAGATCTCTGTATCCCTTCTGTGTCATGGCCCATAACCCTGCAGCTCTAGCATTTTTCCAGGTATATTTTTCCCATTATATTAAACTTACATGGTTTGACCTTAGTGATGCAGCCCCAGATCTTTCCAAAGTTGCCTTAAACCTCTGCTCATTCTATTTTCCAGTGTGCCATTATGCAGGCTTTAATATCTTCTTAAAATAAATGTGTGTTATATTAACATGTGAAAAACTTCTGCACTAAACATAAGCAAAATGACACCCTAAATACCATATTCAAAAAGTGATAAGTGATTCTAATACTGCCTACTGGGACTATTAATGCATGAAGAAGAAAATAAATATTTGTCATCAGCTCTATCTGGCCAAAAGTATTCCTTTAGGAATAGCATAACATATTCCTTTACAGTTTATAATTGCCTTAATTATTTTTTGGCCTATCCACAAAAACATAGTTCCATCTCTTTTCCCGTAGTGTCTGAAGAATATGCAAATTTTGTTCGTCCCAGCTCTCAAAATAAAAAACCCTAAAAGGACTCTTTTTTAGCTATTTAGGAAAGGCTCAGAAAACTTTCCTAAGTGTGGCTGTTACGTATCCAAGTACTTTCTTATTCATGGAAGATGTCCTCAATCTCTTTGCTATTGTTCTGAGGTCTTCCCCTCACCCGGGCTGGTTTCTCAGTGTTCCTACAACAGCTCTGTTCCTCACAATGCCCAAGAAGTCAGCATCCCCCATCCAATCTACGGACTGAAGCCTGTGAACTTGGAAAACTCAGTCAAGCTCTTAAACCTTCCAGGCTTCCAGTTATGAAGCCAAAAGCATAAAATGTGTGAGCTTTTAGGATTTCTGTCCTCTATATTAAAGTTGCAAATTGTAGTACAAGGGGATCAAAGAGCTTGTATCTTTTCTTATGGCTGTAGGTGTCTGGTTAACAATCTCTAAGAAATCTAATGGAAGCCAAAGGATGAAGGTCTCTGGGATGCTGGCTGTTTCAAACTTTCTGTTTCTAACCTACCGTTACTCTGATATAGCTGCAAAGGACCACAGAAGTCCTGGACATCACAGGCAAAACCCCTACGTGGTATTTAGGATTGGTCTCTACTTTACTGCAAAATTTTCATAATGCAACTTTTAAATTCTTTTTCTTTTTTCCTCCACAGCTATTAAAAATTCCACTTATAATGTGAAGCAGAGCTGGTATTCTGTGACCACCCTATAAGCACAGTAATCTGTAACTCAATTATAGGAAATCATTCTCTTTGAACAAGATACTGAGAATGTGATTCAAAACAGGATTTCCAGTATTCCACGACCTAGATGACAGATAGATTGTCCTGACTATGTTATGCTCCAAAATAAAACAGAAAATAACTTAATTTCTCTATGTGTTAGTGAGAGAATAGAGTCAGAGAAGCTTCAGATGCTCAGTGGAGGTGGTCTGCCTAACTAGATGATGGCTTCTTCAGCTCAGTCTGAAAATCAAACTGTAAGGGTTGTACATCCCAGTCTCCTTCACAGCTGCACCTTGGTGAGACCTGGCATTTGTGGGTAGGCTCTTATTTTGGACTGATTCTTATGCAATTCCAGTATCTAGAGCTTATAATTTTTCATCTTTAAAACTGTGACTGTATAAGTAGGTAACTGGGTATTACCCCTTTTTTGTATCTCAGTAACATTCTGAGAAAAGCTGTTTGATTTTCCTGCTTTCCAGAGCAGTTGCTTATGAAAAAGAAGTTTGACTCAAGACTTGCTGTGGGAATGTTATTCAAGCACTGGTTAAGTGCCAGAATGTGTTGGGAAGAAAGAGTTTCCAGAAAAATATCACCCTTATTAAAACCTGATTTTACTGAGTTTCTTTATGCAAAGGGTTACCAGAACAGTAAGACAAAGTCATTAGTCAGATTTTCCTTCCCTTACTTGATCATTACCAGTGATGCTTTTTTTTATTGCTGTTATTTAAATGATTATTGTTACAACAACTCATCAGTGAGCTACTTAGGTACCGCTTGCTTCTAGTCTCACTTCTCACATGATATGTTAAATGTCCTGTTGATGCCTGTCCTTGTTTGGCAATTTTTCCACACTACCCTTTTATTCTTTATAGTAAACTTAATTGGACATATGAGAAAAAGATGAAAAGAAAGTCATAACGCCAACAGTTATTTTTTCTCCCTATGTTATGTTCTTCATGAAGCACCAGTGTAACTATCAACAGAAAACAGCCTGCCTTATGTTAAAGGACAAAATTGAATCGGCAAACAGCAGAGGACAACAGAAAGTACTGTTTTGATAATTGAAGGGATTATGTATAAATTTTCTCTTGTAAGGCCATTTGTAAAGATCATATGTTTAGGTTGTTTCCTTTCAGAGGATAAAACTGTGGGCAAACCATATTCGATACTGGTTTAGTAAGATCTTAAAAAATGGCCATGGGTGCCCTACCACTCTCTAAATATTGGACCAGACAAATATCCACCATGGGATTTCTGTGAAATCTTCGCCACGAATGTTGTTAAAACACCCTACTATATTCTGCGAGTGCTATACTACTCTTGGTAGGAGATCATAAGATGTTGGGGTTAACTGTCAGATGCTTTACTCTTTTAAAGACCTTTGCCTTTTAACTAAATGCTTCCTTATCTTTCTAATTTAACATAGTTCCACATTATTTTTGTAGTAATTTTGGACTATCTGATAACATATAATGGAAAACATGTTTATGTCTTCCACTAGTTCTTGTTGCATATTTCAAATGCTTAGAACAACAATTTTCAGAAGCTTTCATTAAGGTTAATTTAAAAACTACATTAAATACAAACAGATTTTCTCACAAACAAAATGCAATGTGTACTTAACAGACTTCTGTATGTTATATTTGATAAACTACCTCATATAAATGCAAATTCTGACTTTCTGCCAGAACAAGGTGGTACGGAAAATATTTCTATTAAACAAATAATGCTGCGAGAGCAAACTTCAAGTTACGGTATATTACACTGAGAAAGGTTGGGATTTTTTTCACTGAGGTCGCATGTATATTTATGTTATTTCTTCTGAGTACTTTGCTGCTTCTACTACACTAAAGACGATGCTCTATATAAAAGGCAGGTACATGTATGCATAGCATAAATATCCATTTTCAACTAATTTTCGGATTTAATGTTATATAGAGCTATTGCTGACTCATTTTGCTTTACAGACAAGTGGTACAGGAAGATGGTATGCTATAAGCTGAACTCTGAAACTGAGTCAAGAGGAAGGGAAGCAACCCTCAAACCTGGGATCATTAGATATGACCTGAAAACAGAGGTTGGTATGCTTTTTCCTGGTGCCAACTCATCTAGCTGCAGTTGGATAATGATCATTTGGAAAAGGAGCATGAAAATTAAAGCTGCCAGAGGCAACTCTAAAGAGCATATGATGGAAACAAATTGAGTCACCATCAATGTGGCTAACACTGTTGGTGAAAAACTGGGACGCCCGCATGAGCCATTGTTTGCTGTACCTCGTCTGGTTTATGTAGCTCACTGAGTTGAAAGCTGGATCTGCATTAACCTTGTGATTTGAGGGGGATTCATGCAATGTGGTTTCAATTGTCTATAGATGCTTTCAGTTTGTACTGTGCACTGCCAGTAATGATCAGCCCTACTGGTCTCCCACATTCATGGTTGCTCAGCTCACCCTGATGAAGCTGTGATGAAGGCTGTTTCCTGATGTGGTCACTTTTAGCGGGCTGCTGCTTTGCAAGTCTGCTAGGAGAGGGGTTTCTATTCAGTCTTCACTCTTGCCCCAGTAACAGCTGCTGCATAGATGTTTTCCCTGAATACATTTTGCTGTGGAAAAAAACCCGCTTTTTTCATTTTTCAGGCTTGTTTCTGTCCTGATGGTCTGAAGCAGCCTTTAGTTCTATTGTGGAAGTATTTGAGGCTGTGATTTATTCTCCTGAGCTTTGCTCATCTGAAGGTTGCACAGAGTGAGTCTTGTACTACTTTTGCCACCTATTTCCATCCTACTGGTGTACACAACTTTTGTCTTTGAGCATTTTTCTGTGGGCATGGGGGTGATGAGACCTACTAAAATAGCAAGTGATCACTCCAACCACCACCAAATTACAGCCATGCCTGAGGCAAATTACAACAGCTTTGTGACAGTGTCACCATGCTATCTTTGTGACAGAGATAGAGATAATGAGAATTAATTAATCAGACTTTGATTAGAAAAAAAGAGGAGGGGAAAATCCTTCTACTGTGATTCCGCTACAAAATAAATGAAACTGGTGAGGTTTTTGTTTGATGTTACTTCTCAAAAATAGGACAGTCGTGTAATGCAGTGTTCGGGATTGCATGACCACTGTTTTGGTTACCCCTTCAAACCCACTGTTGATGGACTGCAGGGGCAAGAGTTCCTCATTTTATAGATAAATATATGTTGAGCACTAGCACCATCAGGCTGATGCAGATGTGTTATTCTCACAGTGTAAAAACTCCCACTTTTTCAAAGGTCTTGAGTAAAGTCCCAGGTATGCTCCCCTCGACTAGAGTCAACTCTGTTTTCTTTGCAGTACTGGGGGAGAAATTCTGTGTTGCTCACTTTAGACTGATAGCTAAATCTTAGAAATTGGTCCCTTATGATAAAACATGAACTACATGGTGCCAGTGTCTGACTGGAATTACAATTATCTAAGTAAATTCATTTGTATCCCTTTCATAGCAGCTTTTCTCTGGGCACAAGCTTTTTCTGTGGGGCATGGGAAGAACAAAATTAATCTTATAAAGAGGGAGGGGGTTTACTCTGAAATCAATAGTTACAGAATTAACTGGGCAAATGACTTTTTTTTAATTCTTTTTCTTCTCAGAAGATGAAGTTTTGATGGGTACACAAATCCAATGGCTGCCAAAAAGCTGCAGTATTTTGTTCCAGCTGTGTTGAGCTAGTCTAGACATAAGTATTAGTAAAAACTGAGAGTGTAAAAAAGTCAGTGTTGAAGGTGAAAAAACCTATTCTGGTTATTAAATATGAGTAAGTTAAAACATAATAATGTAATTATGTTTTAAGAAAATTATCATTTTTAGAAAAAGTAGCATGGCTCTCCTGGTTAATTTTTAAATATGAGCCAAATATGTAATTTTATAGCTTGGAGATAGACAAACCAAGGGTGTTTTTCATTATTTCAGAGAAACAGTGCGTTGGGTTGCATAGGCACAAAAAGCAGGTCTCCCACATTGTTGAAATTTTTGATGCATTGCAGTGGCTGGATTGATCTGCAAACCCCAAGGCCCAATTCAAAGGCCAAATTCATTTCCCTCTGTGTACCTTCGGTGCTCAAAGCTTGTAGATTTTCACTTTCAGCCAGGCAGAAGCAATCCTATCATTCCTTCTTACCACCAAAGTTTCAGCTTAACTTCAGCTGCTCTTCAGATGCATTTAGAGGATGCAA
>JANHGB010059394.1:0-12962 GCA_026283785.1 Coracopsis vasa | reverse complement strand
GAGAGACTATTTCTATACACTGGCTAAAGGGCAAGATAAACTAGAATAAATAAATAACACTCCTTTGAATTAAAATACCCAGTAATTCTTCAATAAAGTTTTGCACGGCTAGATAGCTAATCTGTGACCTAATCCATCTTTGTCTTGCTTAGATTGGTTTAACTATTTAATGTAATAACAGTTTAAGACACTTGAATTAAGACTCCTTTTAGAGCTCTTAACAGATTTAAGCATTACAACTCAGGATTTGGGCCCACCCAGGCATCACAGTTAAAGCTTTGGAAAAATGCTCTGAAGTTATAACCACCTTACAACCTTGGTAGTTTTATTTGTTTACAGCATAATGCTCAAAGAAACAATTTGAATAGAGCAGACAGACCTAGTGACAGAATTGTTGATTTCAGTAACATTCTTTTAAGCAAATGTGTAAATATAAAAGGAATTTAAAATATAAAAGGAATTTAAAATATAAAAGGAATTTAAAATATAAAAGGAATTTAGGAGAGGTATCAAAGAAGAAAGGAAAAAGAAAGAAAGGCTTGAAACAGAATACTAACTACTTAAAGGTTGAGAGAATTGTGGGCTACACATTTGTATATATCAAGGTCTGAAAGAGGATAATATATAATGAATAGTGAAATATTATGGTTGAACCAGAATAGAAGTAACACTGAAGTGAGATACTTATCTATGCCAGGTATTAGAGGTTACTTATATCTAATAATCAGAACCTAATCACTAAACCCAGCATTTCTGTAAGAGCAAAAAAAGAAAGAGAATACATGAATGTGCTGACTGATTATGTGAACAACTCTGTGTAGTTTCTCCTCTGCTATTTCTCCTTCCCCCCTCCCCCAACTATTTAGTTGCCTGCGTTCTGAGGATCCAAAGCCCAGCTCTGATGCTACACAGCTGCATAACCTTGGGACACATATCTGAGAAAAATCACTAAGTTATGAGAGAACCTGCAAGAAGATAAGAAGGGCAAAAGTAGAATGAGGCTACCTGAGAACTTTGGGTCAGATCAAGCCACTAATATCAACAGTGAAAGGTAGATGCACTGGAAGCCACAGACCCAACCCTGCATGCAGGCGGTTCAGGACATTGGTAGCTCGAGACTGACCCAGGAGATGACAGTCTCGTTCGGCAGCATCCTGAATGACCAAGCAGCCTTTTTTCAAGGACAGCACTGCTTGCTCCACATGGAGAGAGGCTTAGAAAAGGTGGCTTAACCAAACCTCATCTCCCCCTTCACCTGGTTGGCTAGAAGCGGCAAACGGGCATCTTCTGTTGCAGTCGACCAAAGACAAAGAGACAAAGGCATATACCTGCCTCCAAAGGTGTGTCCAGATTGACAGTCGCATGTTGGATCAGAATTTTTTTCCCAAATCTTTGTTCACGAAATCAAGCCATCATATATCATAGAATCATAGAACAGTTTGAGTTGGATTGTCTACTTCCATTCACATACACACACACCCCCATCCTCCCACCACCATGGACAGCATAGTTTCGCTGTAGGAGTAAACAATACTTTCATCTGGTGGAAAGGTCTAAAGAACTATTTGGATAGATAAAGGTGAATAGAATTTTGACATAACAAAGACTGCTTGGCCTCTTTGAGGTAAGGACACACAAAGACATCAAGAATTTAAGTGGCATCTTTCTGTAAAGGATAAAAGGAACAAGAAGTAAGGCTCCTATAAGCTGAGGTTTTATAGCCAAACTTTTGAGACTGCAACCAAACTTCGTAATCAGTGTTTGTTATGAAAATGATCTTTGGTATATGAATAGTTTTTCCTCTGACACAACATAAATACACATAGTCCAAAAATATTTACAGCAATTTCAAATTTTAAAGCCAAAGCAAAAACTTTGTTCATGGGCAGAGTGGATGTTATCTGGATATGTAGAGTATATTCTTCAATATACTTCACCATACTTCAATATTATTCAAGAATCATCACCGAGCATTACACAGAAAAAAAAATGTTCTCTTCTTTATTCTTTCACTTTGCAAGAGTTGCTTGTGCATTTTTTAATAATAGCTTGTATTTATAAAACATCTATCTACCCTTTGAAGATGAAGACTTCTACTGCATCCATGAGTTGGGAGTAAGCATTATGATGCAGTGAAAGTTGCAAAATGTTTCCGTTGCAGTCAACTGTTTCACTTGCTCTTATATATCTCAGCTGAAATTTTGAACTCTTTGAGCTGTTCTTAATGCAAAATTCCTTAGGAAGTTTAGCTCCTCATCTCCTAGTTTATCCCACATAAGTTCTCTTTTGCCTTCTCAATCCTGTGGAAATAGAGCTAAGCTCTATAGAAGTAGAAGCTCTGTGAATTTTTGATGCCCTAGGAGGTTAATGGCATTTAGCTATTTACTTTATTGCCAAATCTGTGACCTCAAATAAATGTATTAAATAATTGCATTATAAAATCCCTTTTCCAGAGTATTGTCCGCAGCACATGAAGTGTACATGAAGAAAGTCTACCATGAAAAATTACTATCTAATTTGAAATGTGTCCTTTGAATACAGCAGACAGGAAGGAAAGGAGGCAGATGTCATTGACTGTGTTACTAGTTACACTGATTGTCTATGTGTAAAATTTAAATGCTTTGAATAATTTGAAAACATTTTTCATATTTATAAATAAATAAAATTATAAGCTCAGCTCAGCTTGCTTTATTATTAGAAGCTGGTAGCTTTTATGTGAACACTGCAGTGGATGGAGCATAGGTCAAGATTTGAGAATTGGTGTCGGTTAACCTAGTTCTAGCAGCTCATTCCATATATCAGGTTCTGCATGAAAAAACACTCAGAAACTGGTGATAACAAAGAACATCTACCAAAATGTAAATTCTGGCTAATGCTTACAGTTACAAATTGTTGATTTACCTTTTGTGTTTGCCACTTCTTGCAGTTATTGTAATGTCTTCGACCTCCTATGTCCTTCCAGGTGGGTATGCCAGAATTTGACACTGTGAAAGTTCTGATTACAAAAATAATAGTGATATGATATTAGTCTGAGAAAGATCAAAACTATGGGGTATTTAATGGCTATATTCTGAATCAGAAAAAGAATATTTTATTGTTATAGCTATTTCTTATTTGCTTATTTTGTGATATATATAATGGTTTTGTGGGGTTTTTTCCTTAAAATTAATATCATATATTGATAATAGATTACTTCCACAGGTAGGAAAGAAGAGCTGCATCTGATAAATTCAAACTTTAAGTGAGTTCCACAGAGGCTAATCCAACATTCTCATCTGACTAATGTCCCAAGAAAGTCAGGGTTAGACCTCTGTGCTCACCACACAATCAGTTAGAAGCATCCATTGATTCCAAAGTGCCATCACAAAAGATGAATATACTGCAAAAGTGTTTACCTAACATTAATCAATAGGAAAGGCCAAGTGCAGGGCTATCTATTTCAATACTGTTGAATCCAATTTTGGAACTTAAAGATCAGCTTCTTTGAAAGCTTATGGTACTTTCAGGATGAATGTGCTCTTTCCTTTGGAACATAACGCTGAAGTAATTTTCTGCAAGTGCATACATTGAGCAGGACTTAAGTACGATTTCCAGAAGGTATCACTTCTGTAGCATTCAACTGTCATTTGATGAAGACTTACGTATAGGCCTGTCTCAGCTTGAAAGGAACCAAACCATTTTTCTAGAGCGTTCTGTAAGTAACAGGTTATCAAGTAACTATTGAGAGTTCATTTATCATGAAGACAGAAGAGAAATATCTAGGCAAAGTCTGAAATCTTTAAAAAAAACAAAAAAAGGACAGACTTGAGCTCTGGTTCCAAGTTTCTTTCTAGATTTGTATTTTTTCATTTACTCAGTGTTTTATTGAAAAGCATGAGACTGTTGGAGGAAGAACAAATGCTGGTATAAATCACTTTGGGTTGAAAAGGTCAGGAGACCAGATCTCCCCATTTCCTGGGTGATTACCATAATCCCCAGACTGCAATACAGAAGTCAGCTCTTTTCCTATTAGGTTTTTTTTATCCCCAACAATGTCTTTAAGCACAGCTGAAGCTCTGCTTTATGCTAGACCCAGTATTGTTGGTTGATACTGTTTATTTGGTAAGCACAGGTTTATAAAATCTTAGTGTATTGTTTAATAAAAGTCAGCATAAAAATCTTTGAATCTGCTTTGTGCACAGTGCAGTTATATTTACTTTTTTAAATAAAATTTTTTTCAACAGTTCTTCCCTAATCCCAAAATAGCAATTCCTTTTGATTTAAATGGACATTCATTAAATAGGAAGAAATACACACTATGGAAATGCTTTGTAGAGTTTATGTAGGCAAAATGATAAATATAATTCTTAGAAAATTAACTTTATTACTGCTTTGGGATTCCAAGAATTGGAACAAAAATATCTAATATGCAATTCTTTAACAAATTCAATGAAAAAAATCTATAATCTATGCACAGCTGTTTTTATAGTCTCTGATTACTTTGCTATAAGACTTATTCCTAATTAAAATCTTGAATAATTCTATATGATGGATAAAACTATGGATAATATTTTCTGTTCATTTAAATCAGTGATTTTTTTAAATTAGTGATCTGTGGTCTCTAGTATTTCAGTCTTGTTTCTCAGTGGTTTGTCGTACATGATGAAGAAAATCAAGGCCATATATGCTCTTTGACAAGCCACGTTTAAAATTCCTAAGTTGTTTTTCCATGTCTGTTGAAACCTACTAATGACCCAGATGAAAAACACTGGCTTAAATAATTACTGTGGCAATGTTTGCAGTGTACCTGATACTGAAAGAAGCTGGACATGCTGGAGTAGTTCCAGTACAGCAGCTAAACACCTGCATAAGTTTACATGTGTGAATATTCCCACCACAAAGTGATTTTTGTTGTCTGTTTAAAGACCAACGTGTCTCCTAGGGATTTCTTTTACAACAAAATATGTTATTTGTTAGCAACTGCATGATACAGTAGAGCATCTGGATAAGAACAAGTATCTGCAGTATGCTGCTTGATTCCATTTTATGTGACAGATTAATATATGATGCACCCTGCAGCTTGATATTTTCATATCTTTGTACATGTACTACTTTACCTGCGAACACCTGCGAACATTGCTGTTTTCAGAACCAAGAAAAAATTTCGGCTTTATGTGTTGGATGCCTTGTATTTTGTCTGGAAAGAATGTTTATTCTTTTATTTCCTCACACAACAGAAAGCAAAATAGTCTTATTGAATTATACTCTTCCATATGTAAACATACATACACATATAAAATTGTATTCTTAATTTTGTTATTAGACAAATAAATCTACAGAATTTATGCAGGAACAGAAAAATGAAAACTTGGGGGAAAAAAAGCCTCTTCCTAATTGGCACTCTTCCAAATGCTGTTGAGGTTGTAGATATCGAACTTGCTAGTTGTAGTTCATATTTGAGGATCAGGGTTGGTTTTGTTTTTTTTATTTTCCCTTCTTTTTTTTTCTCAAAATTTATTGAAAACCTACTGAAAATGTGTTTAGAAATTGGAAGGTCCTGGAATCAGAAAGCACTGGGAGCCAAAAGGTATATCTAGGATGACTGATGTAATGAATTGGACCTTTGAATCTTTGAGTAGAGCTGAAGTCCTAGAAGTTGCTAGATAATGCTGTTCCAGACTTGTAAGAAGAGAAGTGACCGTTGATGTTTGGTTTTTTTTTTTCAAATAAAAGCTGTAGACTTGCCTAGTTTTATGATGGTCTAGGGGATGTTTTTTACAGTAGGGGAAATCTGCTGCAGTAGAAATACCTATGGTTGCAACTGTGTTTGAAATTCCATCATTACACGTTGGTTTCATTAATAAACTTAATAAATAAATTAATAAAAATAATAAACTTGTTGTCAAATGAAATAATATCTGAATTAATTTTCTGTATGCATTCATGAGTTGAAACTTAGAAACAGTCTTGTGTAATAGCATGACTTATTACTTCTATGATGATCTTTTATATTTTGATAGCAAGCAAAGGCTCAGGCCAGATATACTGAACACTGGAACATGTATAGGATAAGCCAATTCCCTGAAGATACTTGCAACCTGTGTTTTATTTGGATGTATCAAATAAGCTCAATTGAAAACTAGATTTCCAATAGCCAGGCAAATCAGCATTTGAAATGGAATCTGCAGGAAAATTGTAGAAATGTAATTCTTAGAATTGAGAATTCACTAGATTGTCAAAATGCCTGATAAACATGCTCAAATGTCTCTGAATATTTATTTTGGTGGCTGCAGTTGTAGTGATTTTCATCAGAGAAAACAATGTTTTGCTTTTTCAAAACTAATTTTCAGATCTTGCTGGAAATGAGAGACATGGAGTGCTATTGACTCAAGTGTCTATTACTTGAGGTGTACAGTATAGGGTCATCAGAGCATCAGCTTAGTACATTTCAATTGTCCACAAATATCTGCTCCTCAGGATTTCTGGAAGAAGAAGTGCAACTGGGTGGAAATGAACCTGTGTGAGAGACACTGTGTATGGTGGCCAAGTAACTCATCTTGTGTGTAAAGGAAATCCTGGAGATAGGAGAAACACTGAAATGGATGAAAATCACAGTTATCCTACTGCTCCATTTCTCATCTGGGCTATGCTAAACCAGAATGCAGCTGAGTGTTTACAACTACTTTTGAATACTTCACACAATGAAAACAATAGCTTCCAGAGGAACACAGATTTCTGCTGAATTATTTGTATATCATTGTGACAGAAACAAAAGGAAAGTATGGTACACAGAACAAATTTTAGTTCTGCCATAATGCTGAATAAAAGTTCATTCTTTTAGGAGAGGTCCCCCCTCTGGCCTCACTCCCCCTCCCCCCCAAAAAAAAATGAACAAAGCTTTTATTCAAAGCATTTGATTAAAAATATCAATTGAAAAAACAGGTCTAGAAATGTGAATGTTGCTATGAATATCACCCAATAAAAGAGCATGGCTAATCTTCTTTATATTATTTTCATTTCACTGCTGAATTATTAAACAGCAATTTTTATACTGCTTAGAACTCTGAAATAGTATTTTCTGCAATACTTATGTTCCATGGTACACTGCATTCATCAAATCTGGCTGCCACACATTTCAAATAGGCTGTTGGAAAAACAGGTGATTTAACGTGCTGCCTGTACTGAACCACTTGACAAAGCTGTAAAGTAGTGAGAACATTTCTGTTAAAAATAATTGTCCATTATTGACTTCCTAATGGAGTCTTGGTTAATTGACAATTATTTACATATGAAATATTAACGGAGTTTAAACCACCTTCTCCCATTCTTCATTTGCTTTACTATAAAGTCAAATGAAAACCTGCAAATGCAGCTGTTGCTGAATCGAGGATTTTAGCAATGCTTTTACTCGATAATTAGTTTTAGAAATGATCAGTGCAGTTACACTGACACAGAAGTATGCCTCAAGGTGCAATTAATCAGGCTCAGATTTATCAAGTTGCAGAGGAGGACCCCATCCTTCAGCCAGGGTGATATGTGCCCTCCTGCATTGTATGACATCGTTGTAGGCATGTGGCTGATGTCTGTGTCTCTATAATCAAACTCTTCCTTCGCAGGAACACAAAAAGCATTCATTTAAAGGTACACTTTGTATTTCTTCAGTGGAAAGAAGTTTTGCTTCTTAATTTTATATAATCATAGAGAAGCAATTGCTAACAGTTTAAATGCAGTTCCCTCTGTACTGCAACACAGTGAAAGAATGATTTCTCTTACGTTAGAATCATAGAATTGTTGAATGGTTTATGTTGGAAGGAATCTTTAAGATCATTTAGTTCCACACCCCCTGCCACAGGCAGGAACACCTTCCACTAGACCAGGTTGCTCAAAGCCCCATCCAAGCTGGCCTTGAACACTTCCAGGGACGGGACACCCACAGCTTTTCTGGGCACCCTGTGCCGGTGTCTCACAACTCTCATTAAGAATTTCTTTCTAATAGCTAATATAAATCTACCCTCTTTTAGTTTAGAGGCATTACCCTTTGTCTTATCACTATATGCCCTCGTAAAAAATAAAATACAAAATTGTTTGGATAGGATATTATCTGAGAATCCCAGTTAAAATAAGAGCAAGCAAAGAAATCAGGGTTGCACGTCTGGAATCAAAAATCAAGTAAATCAAAAAACCTCTGTGTTCAGGAGTATTGCCCAAATGAAAAATAACAGACTAACATTAAATTACTGGTGACAGCCCACTAGGAACTGAAGCTGTTGTATGGCTGTTTTCACAGAATAAAACTTGTCACTGAGGTGAACCTGACAACAGGGCTGAGCATCTTGTGCATACACTGCTATTTCAGCATTCATGCTCTTTGGATCAGGTGAACTGGAAGCTATGGGGAGAACAGAGGGTTGGGAATAAAAAAAGGGCTGACAAGGCTGCTGCAGGGCTGGGTAACCGATACCTAACTTGCTGCCTGGGAACAAGGTGGTGGCAGTATGTTCAGGAGCTTGAACAATATTAACCCGACTCCTAGCCTGTGCGGGTATTGCAGGAGGGAGCTGGGGGACGGTGGGAAAGGAGGTCAGATGGCTGCAGGCTGATCAGGTGCCACCGTGGCCTCTAGCAATCAATGGCCGCAATTGCTGTTTTCCCAGCATGACGTGATACCTTGGCTGGGCAGAAGGATGCATGACAGAGTTGCCAGACGAACAAGGCTTGGCAAGCCTGAAGGTGAGGATGGAAATCTGAACCCTCTGGCTAAAAGCAGGGAATGAGTCTAGTCCAGGGTGGATGCAGAACACGACAAATAGAATTGCAGCTTATTCAATTTTCCTACCTAATCTTGTCTTTATAGTGATTTCATATGTGTGCATTGTCATTTTATGTGCCTTCTTACTTTTAATTATACAAAACATAAGAGTTTTAACTAGCTCTGAAGTTAATGTTAGAAATGTGTAGAAGAAAACACAACTTTAAATCTCAAAAATATTCTTAGTTTGCACAGGAAACAAACTTGACATTTTATTCTTTTTTTATAAAAAAAGCATGAAGTTTTCTTATATCAGCATCCACAAAAAGGAGTGAAAGTGAGAGACCCATCTTTCTAAAACCAGTATGCATAAAAACAAGTTTCTAATTGCTACCAATGTTAATGTGAGCTGAGTTAAATAGCACCTAAAAACAAATATTTAAGTGAAATCTTATGCAGCTAGTTTTAGAAATCTTGGCTTAAGTAGAGCATAACATATGCATTCATCCACCATTAGTGATTCTGTTTTACTGAATTGGCTGGACACAGTGCAGATTCCTGCCTTGTCAGCACTTGAATTTGGAGGAGGCATTGCCAGATATGTGGTTCTACATAGCCAGGAAACAAAAAGACACTCGAACAGGACTTCATATCCTGTTTGCTCTGTTTCATTCAAAACAAATTTTCAAATTTTTGCTTGATTAAAAATACTAAGTCTGCTGGACTACTTTATCTGACTGAATTTTGCTTTGACAACCATATAAATATCAAACTTTGCAGAACATTAGAGGGTTTTGGATTTTATTCTCAAAGTTTATATTTCATTCCCAGTGATTCATAAGTATTTCCATGAAGTTATAATCTAATATATTCACACTATATAGGAAGCTAGGAACATAGATATGTTTTATGAGATCTCTTCAGTCTTCAAAAATATGAAAAAATATTATTCTAAATATATATAAATTATTATTACACTGTAAATTCAAGGGTAGAGTTGTTCATTGAAGAAGAATGGCCAGGTTATTGTGAAATGAGATCTGTTGCATGTAGCATTTTTTTAATGTTGTTTTTTTCCATGAAATTAAGTACATTATGCAGTGATGCCAACTCACTATCTTTGGACGTAATTTGGTTTGCATTCCTAAACATTCTGAAAAGAAAAAGAAAAAAAAAAGAAAACCTGAAAATTTCTTTAAAATTTAGTATCTGCATAATGTCTGTGGTTCTTTTTTACTATATTAAGCAGTGACTTCTCTAAGAACTAATTTATGTAGGATATTTAAGAGAAAACATCGTATGTCAACTACAGACTTCCATGCAACAAGCAAATCGGTCTACCCCATACTGGATTTTCCGATTCTATGAAATGGAGATAATACTTTTCAATCCCAGAGTTCTTTTTACAAGAATAATTATTAACAGCAGAAAAGAATATAAATACTATAATGTTGAGAACACTATTAGTAAATTGTTACTGTGTATGAAGGGGTCATGATGATATGTCTTTTTGCAGCAGCCTGCTGTCTGCTGAATGGAGTTTGCCTTGTGAAGTACTTTACTTTGAAAACTGACAGAGTGTACTCCAAAGATGTACCTGTGAATAACATAATGTGAATAGTTTGAACTGTATAACTAAGCGAGTAGTAGAAACATTTTAAGTGCGGATTCCTTTTACAAAATGCTAGGGTGGGAAAATTAGTAAAGGATGAAGGAAATAAAGCATAAGAAAAAAATGGGGAAAATCATCTATGAAAAAAAACCCATATAGATTATCAGGATATGGTAAAAAAGAAATATCAGTGACTGTGATAAGTAAAAATGGTTTTAATAGATAAATATATTAAAATATTTTAAAGTAGAATGCAAGACCAGCAGAGATAAACAAAGTAAGCATTAACCCTACTGAAATGTGTAAATGGTCAAAAAAATGATAAAAACATCCTAATGCATGAATATGTAAAAAATATTTTAAAAAGGAGGAAAAAAAAAGAAAGACCTGGAACAACCTAAGAAAAGCATAACTAAAAAACAAGAACACATCTGGATCATGGATATATCATATTGCACAGTATTTGATAAATTTTAGCTCACATTGTTATTAGTATTTTCTTATTTCATGATTGAAGGAATATTTGTACCAACTTGAACAGTTTTCCAGAGTTTGTTTCATTTTTTTTTCTTGAACTTGAAGAAAAAACTAAATCTAATATTTTTTCTAGTCAACAAACAGTACTGTGAAAGATGAAGAGAAAGTCAAAATATTTGATCTGCTTTCTTTTAATTTAACCTTCCACAAGTTTCAAAATTCCAAAAGTAAAAATTAGTACAATTTAAAAATGAAACATGAATTAAAAATCAAGAAAGATCAAAAAGGAAAGAAAAAATCAAAAAAAATCGAATTTTGAGATTCAAGAAAGCTAATCATTTTCATACTAGTAGTACAATGTCTTTCCAGTTTACAATTTTCTGATGAGAAAATATATTGCTAGAAAGACCCTTGCCAGCAGTAAGAACTAGTTTTTGTGATGTTTTGGAAAGAGATTGCATATTTTCAAAAATGGTTTTTATCTCACTATACCTTTTGTGCTGAATCCAGCCCAGTGACGTCATTAGTGCTTCTGGATTCTGTTGTAATAATAAGTTCTGAAAAGAAATTGTGTAGTTTTAATGGTTCCAGGAGCTATTTTTCTTATTATAAATTGGGTTTCTGTAAGCAAACACTTAATCCATTTGTCAGTGAGCAACTCAAACAATAACATATGTACATAGATGAATGACAAAAAAATTTTATATGTAAACACAGAGGTCAAAACCCCAGAAATCCTGTGCCTTATCTATTTTGGAGGCCTCATTGTTTGGCTTTTAAAATTTCATTTTTCCTTTATCTTTAATTGAAAATTGTACAAGTTCACATACTTGTGTGATCTGGTAATGATTTACAGGTTTTTGAAGCTTCATTTTGCAAATATGAAGTTTCTCTACTTAGAACATGAAGTGGAGAAAAAATACGCAGAGAAAAGTAATTTAAGAAAGGGATGAAAAGAATAGAGAATGGCAAGTATTATTTAGTTCTTGTTTCCGTGATGATCAAATTTTGTAGATGACTGTGTTTCATTTTATCTCAAATGAAAAACTTACTCAACATGTAATTTTGGATAAAAAAAATTACTTTCTATATTTTGATATTATAACATGCTTTCTTGAATATTCTCATCAAAACTCCCTCTTTCCTTCTGTTCTCTAATAACTTCTAAAAAAAAGTCAACAAAGACTGCTTAAGCTACATAGTGACTATTCATATACACCTGCTTAAAACAGCTATATTCCCTTAGCAGTAACTTTAAAGACAGAGTAGGAAACCCTGCTGTAATACTCTACAGGCTTTCTTTCCTCTAGAAACTGTACTGAAATGTTCAGTTCTCTTTTCTCTGTCATCCAGTGGATTAAATCACCTCTTGCTTTGAGATCCAGGCTTAAGATCTCTCAGATTCTGTCTCCAGGTTCTTATTCTCTTTCTGTCTTTTTTCCTTCCTTCCTGTAAGGCCTTCAAAATTTAAAGTTACCACATTTTTTAAGACCTGTGTAGATAATGCTTAATGCATTTGAACATGGCAAACTGTTTAGTTAAAGTTTGAATATAAATTAAGTACTATATAGCCTTGCAACAGTAGGCTTTCAAAATAAACTTGCTAAAATGTTACATCACACATCTCAGATCTAAATCCTAGACAATCCTAGACAACGACTGTACATTGATGGTATCTATTTCCTTTTTCTCTTCTGTAATTATATGTAAAAGCTTCACCTTTTTTCATCCTTCTTTCTTTCTTCCTCTCCTGCTTTCTTTCACTTCTGTCGTGGTGTAAGCCCAGCCGGCAACCCAGAAACCACTCAGCCGTTCGCTCACTGCCCCCTTTTCTCTCCCCCCACTCCCGGACGGATGAGGAAAGGGAATCGAAAGAATGTAACTCCCACGGATTGAGACAAGAGCAGTCCAGGAACTAAAGTATAACACAAAACCACTACTGCTACCACCAATAATAATAATGATAAGGGAAATAACAAGGGAAGAGAGTACAAGCACTCACCACCTACCGACTGATACCCAGCCTGACCCCAGCAGTGATCTAGCCTTTCCAGGTCACTGCCTCCAGTTTATATACTGGGCATGACGTGCTGTGGTATGGAATACCTCTTTGGTTAGTTTGAGTCAGGTGTCCTGTCTCTGCTT
>JANHGB010059380.1:0-13987 GCA_026283785.1 Coracopsis vasa | reverse complement strand
CTTCAGATACTGGAAGGCTGCTATGAGGTCTCCACACAGCCTTCTCCTCTCCAGGCTGAACAGCCCCAACTTTCTCAGCCTGTCTTCATACAGGAGGTGCTCCAGTCCCTTGATCATCCTCATGGCCCTCCTCTGGACTTGTTCCAACAGTTCCATGTGCTTTTTATGATTTTTTAGATACTAAAAGCAAATTATAAAGTAATGAAAACAGAAAGCATATACTGAACAACACGGAGAACTGAAATGTTCAGCATACTATTCATAATAAAATAAAAACCAAACTGGGAACCTTAAAATAGGAATTTGAAACAGGAAACTTTGTATTTATTTCCCTTTTTCATAAATCTGCCTCTTTTTAAGGTGATGGGTATATTTTGTTCCATAAAAAACTTTAAATTTTTTTGTTATGTGTCACTGAAGAATTAAGAACCATGAAATGACAGTAAAACATTTACAAATTCAGAGATGCCATCAGTAAGGCTGTCAGCTAAACCAAGATCAATATACACAACAAATTAGGCCCTTTTTTTTTTTTTTACTGCAAGATTGAGTAATAAAATCCCCCTTGCAGCAGAGGAGTCCCCTCTCTCCCAGAGAATAAACAGCTATATATCATTTTCTTCCCATTGCTCCGTATGTGACCCCATGCCTTTTCACTGCACATTGCTACAACTTCAAACTACTCTGAAGCCTATCTTATTAAATTCTGTAAATACATTTAGGTCATCATCTTCATAACATCATGAATGTCACTTTATCTTGACCAAGGTTTGATGAATTGACTTTCTGATATCATCTCTGGTTTAGAAAGGGAAAAACTGAGATGCTTTGAGATTAAGATCTGAAGTATTTGTAAATCTTCATTAAATCGCCTAATGGTTTTTGGCAGTGGTGGTGGTGCATGTTATAGCGTTATAGCATTACAAAAACATTAAAACCAATTTTTATTAATTTTCGTTTCAGTCATGAGTGCAGTAAATGGGAAAACAAAAAAAAAAAGAAAAAAGACAACTACACATTTAGTAGCAGTTTCTGACATTGATGGTTTAAAGGAAAAGACCAATATCAGACATAAACTGCCCTTAAAATCACCATCTAAATACAATTTTCCAGGCAAATTTTCCCATTTTCATCATGAAACCATGTTTTATGTTCTATTACACACCCTGTTACAGCTTCTGCACAAATCATAATACCACTACTTTCTAGTTGGTTTTCCTAGACATCTGCTATTTGGTCACACAGCGCTGAAAGAAGGGAATGGAATCATCCCATGAGTGTGTTTGCTGTTCTTGGTTTCTCTGCTCATACTCATTATACCAATATTCACTATTCTACTTACTTCTGGTGTTGCAGGTCATATCCCCCAGCCATCTCTCATTAAATTCCAGGTGGTTTATCTCTGTCCTTACCCAGCCCTTCTATCCTTTAACCAATGTTGGTATTCATTGGTTTTCCTTTTCGTTTTCTTTCTAACCTTCTCCCTGGCTTCTCATGTCCATATATCTGTCAGACTATTTCACTTCCTCCACATTCCAAGTCAGGTCAAATCTTCCCCTGCAGTTCCTATCCCTCATCCAACTTTCCCTGAACAGAATACACTGGTGTCTTGTTTCAATCTTCCCATACAATCAAGTTCAGTTTTGGTTTTGGTTAAACAGCAATTCATTTCCCATCTTCACTGTACACACTTGACTCCCTTCTTCTGCCTTTATTATTTCTCCTAGAATCAGGTGCTATGAGGCTATGAGTCCCTTCACCCCAGTTCTAAGGCACCAACCTTGAACAAGATGCTTTCATTTTTATTGCTGTCTGGAAATCACAAAACAAGGTATTATGTCATATCATGAAAAAAACCCAACACAACAATAACAGATTATCCAGAACACTTCACTATCTATTATGCTTTTCAGTCCAATGCCTAATATTGACTCGCTCCCTAAATAGAGAAGCTTGTGCAAGGAAGCCTGGCTTTTGTCACGTACTCTAAAGTTTCCCTGCTCATTCCCACTGTGATGATGGCAAAAGTCCAGTCTTGTCAGTAATAAGAAGTGTGAGAGATGCAAGCAATGATGGATCAACACTGAACATTATGAAGCATCTACTGAGGATGTATCAACTGAAGTTTCCTAAAGGCCTGCTACCTGAACAAATTTTCATGTTTTAAGGAAATTGGCAGACTTCCAAATGAATAAAAAAGCTGCCAATTCTCCTTTCTGCATATAAATACACGAATTGCAGTTTTTCAAGAAAAAGACCAAGGAAAGTTTTACATGCTAATTTATTTCCTCTGGCTTCATTCTTGAAACCATGCAATTAGTTCTGGCTGAATTAAAAAGTAAAATAAATACTCATGCAGGTGCCAAACTTGAAAGATTTCAACAAGATGGAGAAATTAAAGAAAGTTGTATGCAACAGATAATAGAAAAGTAACCTTAATAAAAAGCAGGAAATTTTAACAACATATGATGGTACCAGCTCCGCATTTAATATGTGTTCATACAAAGCACATGTGGTATCTACAGCCTTACAGAAAAACTCACTTCTTATAACTTTCCCAGTGTTTCATCTGCTCTCTGCCTATTTCCTGCTGTGGCCATTGCACTGAGGTCATAGTTTGGATCACAAGAACTGGTTTGGATTGAGTAAAAGAGGAATTTTTCTAGTGAAGCCAACTATGTCTTTAAGGCATTCTTATTTATTTATCAAAAAAGTACAAAAATCTCTTTTATGTACACAGAACGAATAAATAGGAGATACTATCTTGTGTATGTTGCCATGCCTCAGTTAGCCATCAGAACAAAAAGCTGCTTCCAAGCTTTTGATGATCAGGCTCCCGGCATTTCTTTGAAATTCTGCAGCATTTCATTCTTTGTGGTATTTTCTGCTGCCCTTCTCTTACACACATGGACATAACATTCAATACCAACTTCTTCATCATTCACCTTTAGATACATTTTTTAGAAACATCAAGAGGTTTTCCTTAATTAGAATAAAAAATACAGACACTAATTATAGATCAGCCTGAGCTGTTTGCATCCAGTAACCACTTTTACAAGAAATGTGTCACTAATATTTAGGGCTTTTTGAAAGTGAGACTTCTTTAGATTAAAAAATTGAGTTTGCACAAATCATTATAAATTCTAGCTAATCAGTTTTCATTTAAATGGTTTATTGAATATAGATGTTACATACATACATACTATGAAAGATAACAAAATGACACCATACAAATGTGAAAAGGACAATTATCTTTTGCAATAACAAAGATACTTAATGCTGATTTCATTAGAACCAAGTAGCATTATTAATCTCAGTCATCTTCCACACTTTCAATCACTTCTTCGCCTGTGGGAAAAATAACCTTTCCCTGAGAAGAAAGAAAAAAGGTAAGCAATAAAAGAATAAAGACTTTAGGAAGTACGCCAAAACAAACAACGTTTACTACTTAATAATATTGCAAGACTTTGTCAGCCTGATTCAGTCCAGAGTCTCAAATCTATTCCCTGTGAACATACTACTGTTAAAAAAAGACAAGGAAGAGAGAATGGAGTTTTGACATGGCGTTCTGTAGTCAGTTTATTTCACAAGTGTTGAAGGCTAGTTGAAAAAGTGGAAAATTTTTGAAGATGTTGTCAGATGCTCCAGATATGTCAAAAAGATCTAGAACTAAAGCTCTGAATGTGTATTTAAGGATAACATCATACAACAATAACTTTTATTTTATGCTTCTCTTGCAGCATGGTAGCAGTGAATGTATCCTGAATGCTCTTCCTTTATTTGCCACAATTAACTGAGGGGTATTCCTGAGGAATTAATTTCCATTGCATGTTTTTATTCTTTTTCACATTACCACTCATCAGGATCACAATACAGAAAATTGCAGGAGGATTTTCCTATAATGCAAATCTTTAGCATGCCACCAGTATATAAATCAGCAAGCTCCCCAAAAGGTATGTAGTCATGCATGACAAAGACTACCACAAAAGAGGTGAACAGGGATACCTGAATACAAATAAATTTATGGGATATCCTGTGTACTTCATATCCAATGTACATATCCTGCTATGTGGAATTATCAGTAAATATTATGTGATCAAATTATTGAAATATTGTTCTAATAATACAGAGTTTCTGAAAATCGGAAAACAAACAAACAACTCTACCAACAAGAAAACCAAACAGAAATTACTTTCTTTGTGTGGTTTCAATAAACTACACTGGGAAACAGTTCGGGGTTACTAGCAGTCTATGAAAAACACCCCAACCAAATAACAAAATCCCCAAAAGCAGATCCAAAAGCCAAAACTAAAATCCCTCACTAATCATGGCCGCCAGTATTTTGATTCATTTTACTGAAAAGCTGCACAAGCAGTTGCACTATTACTCTTTCCCCTGGCACATTCAGCTCTGTCCAGAGAGGATAATACAAACTTTTTTTTTTTTTTTTTTTAATTTTTATTTCTCCAAACAAGACCTTTACATGAAATGTGAAAAGTGAAAAAGTGCTTTAAGTGAAATGCTCCAGGCTGTTATGCACGTGTAGTGGAAACAAGGCCTGGCCTAATCAGTTTTCCTCTCTGCTCAGTGACAAAAGCAGCAGAGAGTATCACTGTCTCTGGAGGCTCTGCCCAGTCAGAGCTGTAAAGCAGCACAGGGCTTCTTGTTTACTTGTAGATGTCAAAAGCAAGTTTCCTGTTCGCTAGAGGCTTAAGCCAAAAATCTAATCATGAACACATGCATGGAAGTGAGAGCCATTAGCCTTAGGAAATTAAATCATTGAACTATGAGGGAAAAAAGTTTGAAGTAGACATTTACTGGAATTTTCAAAATCATTATTTGAAATACAGCAGCAAGCTCTACTTGAAATGGAGAGTGTGACTGGACTAACAACACCATTTTGAAAACACTATCAAAACTTTTTAAAAGCATGAATGCTGGCACAAATTCCCCAAGTAGCGATAGCAGAATATAGGACTGGAGAACATTTACTTCAGAACACGTTTACTTCCCTGTATAGACAATGAAGAGAGACAAGCAGCTCCAGAGGGTGAGTCAGTTCATAAAACACACAGAAGTGCATACCTCTCACCACTAAGAAACTTAAAATAATGCCTTAAAATTGGAGCCTCTGCTAAAGGGTTTAAAAAAACTGGGATTCAGCTGAACTAAGGAACAAGACAATATCTAGTTTCATGAGTTCAAAAAGTTCAGGAGGCATCAGTTCAGCATAAGTATGGACCAGATATAGGATTTTGGGTGATTTTTCAATAACGCTGGAACAAGGAAGAAACACTGAAAGTAAAAAATTAAACACAAACTGGCTTCATGTGCATGGACTTAGATATTTGGGATCTAATTAATCAAATTGTTCCTGAAGTCACTGTCTTTCTTTTTTGAGAATAGAGACAGTTTGAAAAGGGAGAAAAGAAAAATAATAATTTTCTTGATTTTACAAGACTGGAATTTTAAATAGGAGCATCAAGTAAGGACAAATATTCTCAGTGCTGTTGAAACGTTTTCTTTCATATTAAAGAAAGACAACATAATGAAGAAAGAAGTGTACATTTGAAGTCTGTGGTGGGTTACCGGGTGCCCACCAAACCTGCTCTGTCACTCCCCCACTCAATTGGACAGAGGAGAGAAAACAAAATGAAAGCCTCGTGGGTCAAGATGGGGACAGAGCGATCACTCAACAATTACTGTCATGGGAAAAAACAGACTTGCAGAAATTAGTTTTTTACTTATCACAATTAGACTAGGGTAAAGACAAATAAAATAAAACCTTAAAAACACCTTTCTCTCCTTTCCTCCCCCTCTCCTTCTTTCTGGGCTTAACTTTACTCCCAAGTTCTCTAACTCCTCCCCCACAGAACAAAGTGATGATGTAACAATCACCAAGTATGACCCTGGCCACACATTTATTCTTTGGAAAATATAAAGCTTCCTTGCCTTCATCATCATATCACCATAGATCCATTACTGTTGTGGTACATGCATTATCTTAACTGTCTCTTCCGTACTGAGTAAAGCTACTCTAACCCCTAACTAAGGAGGTGATACAGGTAAGAAGGCCTGGAGCAGAAGAAAGAGAAAACAATAGTTTTAATTTCTAATTAATTGCTTGTAAAATAAGTAAATCAAACTATGTCTATTCTTAAATTAGAGGCCAATAAATTGTCTGTATGTCATAGTACTATGACATAAACCTGGAATCTACAGGCTTTGCACATAAACTAACCTATTAAATTTGTCTTCACCTCATTGTGGCTAATATAATGCCCTATCTTTTTCCAGGATAGTTATATCCAGCTGCCATGCCTTGTCTTACAATAAGACAATTCTTGGAAGCAAGCATTCTAACAAAGTCTACTATGTCTATAATAGAGTCTTGAGTGCAGGGACTGGATGCTGAGTATTTCTAACACAATGATTTTTCAGTCCGTATGTTTCAATGATGAATTGTTTATTATGCTTCAGAACTGGGCCAGACCACACTTTGTATCTATTGTTTGGTCAGGCTGTAGTCAGAAAGAATAACAAAAGTCCCTGTCCTGTTAATTAAAAACTGCATGTAATAGAGAGCTTAGTGTTGCAAACAGTCTACTGATTGGCCTTACTTATCATATCTTCTTATTCTTAACCACCTTTTTCCCCAAGGCAGAACTATATCAGTATTATGAACGTTTGCCATGCAAGGCAATCCATGTATCTAACTTTGATCAGGAAACACGGTGCATCTTCCTTTTATTCTGTATCTGTGATGTTTAATTCACTGCAAATTAAGCAGTGAATTTAAAGGAGGACAAATTTCTAGACAAACGCTATCCTGAATAGGCTCTTCTTTGCAATATGTATAATTTGAATTATCAACTGCATCCAGAAATGATGTTTTAGTTTTTCCTATCAAAAGTAAAACTGTATGATGTCCACAAATACAAAAAAAAAAAATCATTAGCTCAGAATCACATTGGTATAAAAGCTGCTGGTTTTAAATGTAGACTGTTTACAAGATCCCAAGGAATTTTTTACACATATATACATAAAGAAACATTTTTTTTCAGTCAGCTTTGTCTGTGGAAATGTTTTTAAGCAGATTTAAGCAGTTAAGTCCATTCCATTCTTCACCTAATGATTCTTTCCAAACTGCATTTTAAACTTCTGTTTATCATGAACAGACATTAAAATTTGCTATCCAAACTTCTCACTTAAGTGTGATACCTAAAGTAAACCCTAATTGAATGAATTTATTGTAATTGATATTACATGCATGACTGTGTTGTCATTAAAAATACATACTAGTTGTAGAAAAAGGATAGAATATGCAGCATATGAAAAAATAATTTTAAAATATTTAAAAATATATTTGTAAATTCCTGTCAAATATTTATTTGCTTTCAAATTTTTAATGAAATCGAGATTTAAAACCAAGTCACTGAATGCAAAAAGAAAAAAATATCTCTATAGACCCAGCTAATACTTTGAAAATACATTTCAAAATATTCACAAAACCCTGTCTCTCTTCTGCAATTTGCAATCTGTGGGATAATGTTCATGAACATCATGGGATTCCTACCCCTCTAAATATGTGTTATTGTATTCCTAAAAGAAATAGGGGAAGCAGGCTCAGACCTTTGCCATGAAACAGCTCAGTTACAACAGCTGAGTTTTATCCCAGCCAGAATAAACTTTTGACAAAGAGTTCTGGCAGCAGTGTTGAACATCTATCTTCATGAACAGTATACAGGATAAATGATCCAAGTGATCTGATTTCAAGAAGCACTTTGTAAGTGTTAGCTAGAGAATTCAGAGTTTAATCCAGCTTCTTACAATACACTCAACATAAAGATTTAATTTAATCTAGTGTTATAGATGAAAATTTAAATATGCCAGACTCAGCAAATTGAAAATGCAACTTCTCACAGCTGCTGGCATTAAGCCCCTTTGCAGAGATATAAAATTTATTATAACAATGCTGTTGAGTATAGGCTGCTGTGGCTTCAGTGCAGTTAGCTGACAGGTGCTATGAAAAACATGAAATTTAATTTCTCAACTTCTGCACACTGTTCATATCCTCTTGAATTAACATAAATATTTGTAATATTTGGCATTCCACACTGAATTGTTTTGGCCTTTGGAAAAACAGATGATTTTTCATTGGAAATCCCATACATAACTTACCAACTACTGATTCAGTTTAATGAAGTGCTGTATTTTGAATGTATTTCAAATCTTCATATATAATCATAGCTGATATTTTCAGTTTATGGTTTGTACATTGTCTATTGCAAGATGCCTAAAAAAAAACCAAACAACCCAACAAAAAATCCTTTTCAGTTCATTTGCTCCTCTCTTTCCTCTCCACAGTCCCTGAAGAGTTTCCAGTACAGCTTTGTACCAGCACAATTTGTATCTGCTTACTTTGAGATACTGTGTTGCTGGTTGAAGACTCTCATAATTTATGAAACTTAATTGTATGCATTTGACCATTCTGGTGAATACAGAGAAGGAAGCTTATGATGAGGAACAGCTGCAAGGGTCTACAAAGCATAAAGATCAATCACACTATTAAAGATGTGAGTTACTAGAGTGCTGATAAATATAATTAACTATTTCCTAGACCACATCACCTGAGATTAGGTCAAAGTAATACAGACCAGCTGTTCCATTACTCCTTGACCCTAACTTTCATTGCTGCAATTAATATGGACCAGCCAAACAGGACCACCTAGGATTTTAATGAGTCAAACTTTAGACAAATGCCTGATCTTTGTGAGGACTTTCAGATCTCAGTTTGTTAAAGAAAGAAGATAGAGTTACCTAAAACAATTATTCCATCAAATTTCTTCAAATAAATCATATATATATATATACATAAAACCCCACACCAAAACCCAACCTGTAACATACTTACCTAGACATTTATAAAGAGCTCTCTGTAATATTGTGTGCTCAAGTGTGAACTGAAAGAAGCAGTTGAAGGTTTGCACCAACACAAATGCACACACAGTCAGCTCCTCAGAGAAAGAAATACTCCTTCTTTCTTGGCAGGAGGTAGGCAGGGGGCAAGTAGTTATTGACCTAATTTGATATTGGTGACAACTGAATTCAATTCCCTGCTCTATCACAGAAGGATGTGGTCCATAATTTATGAGAAATTGTCTCAGCTGTAAAGCACAGTGCACTGGTATGAAAGAAATCTTTAAATAAATTAATTTGTGTCCCTGTAGATGGCTAACTGCAAAGTAGAAAGCTAATGTATACTACTTTAAAGCAAGACTGCATATCTTTGTTTTCAAAAGTTTCATGAATTACAAATGTGCCTCATTCCATGACTCTCAATATGGGACTAACAGTTCTGCTCTACTTTAGAAAGCTGCTGTAAAAATATACTTCAAAACCAGTGAGATATTCAGATACCATGAGATGAACACATAAAAAAAAAGAAATCTAAATACAATGCTACTTTAATGCCTGCAAGATAGCCAGCAGAAATCCACTGATTTGTGTCCTTAGTAAAGATTTGTCTTCAAATTCATTCTAAAAACATGAAGAAAAAGGATATCTTTTTTCTTACTTTTAGAAATATTAAAAATGAGTCTTTACCGTGATCCATAACTACAATATTAAAAGAATGTGGTGCCAAGGCACAAGCAGTATTAAAAATAAAATGGATTAAATCACAAAGATATGTTTTCTGCCCACATCACAGAGAAGCTTGAATACCTATATTCAGATTGTTCCACTTACAGTCCTTCTGAAAGCAAAAATCCTTTTCCAGATGCACAATTTAAATAATTCAGCAGTTGCTGAATTAAACTGAAATAGGAAGTGGTTTTTCTTCAGAAGTTTTAGATCAGCTTCCTGAAATTGTATTGTGTGTTTCTTTCATAATGCATGAAAACTAACCCTAACATCACAAAGGTTATTGAAGACTCTCGTTAGTCTTGATCAGTAATACAGAAAAAAGCTAAGTCCTCCTTTGTGCTTTATGCTGCAAAGTTGCCTGCAGTTTGCTCTTTGAAACAAATGATCTTTAAGAAATAAGATTTTCTTGTACTAGTGCAACTGAACCCTATGCACCACAGCATTATTTGTCTGCAAGCAGAGCATTCCACCACTGGTTTTGGTATTAGTGATATATATTTACAGATTGACACTTGTTGATTCAGGTGCCTTATCACCTTTTAAACTCTTTGATTTGTTTTGTTTTTTCATTTTTAAGTGACTAAAGAATTTTTTAAACAAAAGTTACCCAGAATCAGGTTAAATATTTAACAGAAATAAATCTGAGATCCTACGGTGAAATATTTAGCAACCTTTTCTTCACCTCTAATACTTTCCTACACAGCTGTGTGGAAACTATCAAGGTATAGTGACACTGGTCCTGAAGACCAGATTTTCTGATTGTCCACAGACATTCACACACCAATTTCCAGCCTCTGCAACCTACAGAAAGGAAACTGCCAGACTCAAGGGGACACTTACTGAGAGAAAAAGCAGAGCAGCCTGTATCAGGAGCTAAAGCTTTGTCACTGTTCTTTGTATACATACCTGTCCTGGTACCACACAGAATGCCACCAAAAGCCTATTCTTTGCCTCATTGACCGAGCCTCCATAAGAAGACTGGAGTTGCTCCAGTCACTGTCATACCAGAGAACCGATACAGAGCAAATTTCCCCCTTGAGGATAAACATCATATTCAAAATAATACCTTTGATTTCATTAATTCTAGGCAAAAGAACAGATTCCATGCAAGTTTATATTTAAGGCCAAGTACCTATCTCAAAACCAAATGGACAGACGGGGGCTGGTGCAAGCAATGGCATCTCTGTAGCTCAGAACGTATTTTATGTCCGACTAATGGCCAGTTTTATTCTGCTTTTCTCTCTGTCTCCCTGGTGCAGAGCTGCAGATAGTCCTATTGCCCATTCTCAAATGCTATGGCTATTAGGGAAAAATGAAGTGCACAGCTGGAATTGGTCAACAATGAACACCAGAGGTATGAGGCACATGACATCAGGTACATGGCTGTGCATGACACTTGTCAATCCACGCTGCAGCTGTCCAATGCCATCTCAGGATCTGATCACACTGGTTGCTTTTCCAGCATGGCATGGTTTAAGACCAGTCGGTAACTCAGAACCATGCAGCCGATTGCTCACTCCCCCACTTCTTCCTCCCCCCACTCCCAGGACACAGTACTATATCTGTCTGGACAAGGTGTAGCCACCTTAAAATACTTCTTGAAACATAGGCTGCTCTTGCTTTGGACAACTAAAAAGCACCTCTGAGAATCACAAATTCAGATTAAATTCTTCATTCTGTTTCAGTTTAAGGGTGTATGAAAAATTCTCTGGGCTCTACAGGCTCTTTTTTAGGCTTCCTCCTCTAAGAGATGTGATCCTCAAAGCATTTTTCAAGTATACAACTGGATCCATGTGCTCACGAAGAATCCAGTGAAGTTCTTTACTAGGACTGCTACCTATGCAAAATCAATTAGAGGACTGGAATAATTACATAATATAACATACTTGGATTTTTTTTTTTTCATTTTTATTTAAAAGACAAAACAGATTATAGGTGGTTAGAAAGATACACACATCCAAGAGCTTGATACTTGCAAAGACCATCTTAAACTATCTGTTTTTTAATCCTACTTCTAGAGTTAGCAGGAAATTGTTGATAAGTTATTGACAAATGAGAAACAAATTTGCCTTACTGAACTCCATAAGACAGATTTCAGTCACGTTTTCACAATATAGACCCAGAATGTGAGCCTGATAATTTCTGGTAGAAGCTGATAATGTGTAGTATAAAATCCACAAATTTCAAAAAATCATCCACTCGTGTGTGGATGACTGGAACTTTTCTGTTCATCTTTCTTTGAAAGACTCCAAAGAGAAAGATGAAAAAATGTGCCTTATTTCTGTAAGTTTGTTATCAACTTTCCTTTTTTAATGTAATCTTTTTTTTTTTCCAAAAGAATCCTTTCTTTTTGATAATAATCTTGGAGTAAGGCACAGGAACAGAGGGCTTGTTTCCTGTGTGTATTTAGTTCTATGAGGTTATCCCAAATAAGCATATGATTCAATTGGTAGCAGTGAACTTTCATTAAGTTATTTACGAGACTTGTACAGATCAACTTTAGTGTTCATATAGTATGTAGTATGTGATTACATGGTTTACTAGTCTTTTATTGTTGCACATGAAAATGAAATTAAATGTTTCTTAATTTTAATTCCGAAAGGAAAACCTATGATAAGATAAAGATTTCAAGACAGTGACTGTAAACGAAAGGCAAATATAGTTCTAATTATCTTAAAACCCAGCCTGCTGCATTGCTAAATTTTTAAATCAGAACATTTTCAAGTAAGAAATTGTGATGCCAAATTGTAGTACTCCTTGCAATAAATTCCTTTGCTATGAATCTTCCCTCTTTCCATTTTTATCTTCCTCATACAGGTTCCTTGGGATCCCCTGTACCATTCTATTGCTTCATCTTCTTCCCTTCTGTGTAAAATACTAGGTTCTGCCCTAATGGTATTCTTAGCTCTAGCTTTTCAGTTTCATGCGGGGAAACCAAAACAGCAGCAGCAATAAACTCCTATAAACATTAAAAGATCAATGACAATTTAGGGAAGAAATGTATTGATGCCTTGTTCCTATGGGCTGTCTCAATTCATTAAATCATTACAAGTAAAGAAACACACAAAAGAATAGAGGAGCAGTGTTTATCAATTTTCTTTCCATCTATTGTCTTAATAATCCCACCCACATATTACCTGGAATGTATGTGGTTTTAGTAGTCATGCAGCAATCATTAAATAATTTAGGTTAACCATCATTCAATTTATTCAAATTATATTGCACACCAAATTTTGTGGATACAAATATCAAACCACATAAAAGTATGGTAAAAAGTAGTGGGACTAACTAGTCTGACAAGCTCAGGGAACATCTTTCTACATATCAGAGCAGAAAGTCAGTAGTCTAACTGACTAACTCCTAGATAAACTTCTAGCTCAATTTTAAAACTGCCTGTAAACCTGTATCCATATTATCAGACATTGCTTAGAAGAGAAATAAGACTTCACCACCCATATTTACCCTTGGGCACACTGCATGTTGTCTACTTTTACTCCATAAGCTTTGGATGATAAGCTTAAACTGTTGATGGACAGTTAACAGCTTATACCTCTTTCTTCAAGCTGTATCTGCTCACAGAAATAGTATGACACCCGTTTCTAGAGGTCAATATCATGCAAAATTACAACATGCATATCTGATTCTGCATGGGCAGCACTCTCATTCCCAGGATCTGGATTATTTTTGAACTGCCAAAGAATTTCAGTGGCAATGAGGCCTGGACAGCAGCCACAAAAATGTTAGTGTTACGTAACAACATAACAGGTTCCTGATGTGTAACAGAACAAAGTTTGTAAATTGGTTATGCTTGTATGTATTAATAAGTGAACAGTACTTCAAGAACTTTGATATAACAAAAATCACTAAACATTGAACTAAAATACAGTATAACTGGTTTTCAGTAGTGTACATATTTTACTAACTGAAATACCAATATAGTTTCAAAAAAATTACCAAAATGCAACAAACCCACTGGCTGCTTGCTGAAAATTATCCTCAGCTAAATGGTGAAAATCACGTAATGGTTTCTGAAGAGGAAACAGCTGTTATATACTATCACAAGTTTGACTCTCCGACCCAGAAATTTCAGGTCACTGCAGCCCAGAATTCTGTAGAATTGTATGACAGTGACATTCAGAAGACTGCTTAATGTCTAAGGCTCATAGACTCTGTCCTATGTAGGCAATAAAAAAAAGCGTCCTTCAGACAGAAAACACTACTCAGAAATCATCTAAGGAGCAGCATTAAGAAATTTCTGAATAAAATCTCTGCTGTGTTTTCATTTAAGATACACACCCTGGTATAAATTCTTTTCAGAACTGGAGTTTGGACGTCCGGT
>JANHGB010059378.1:0-11980 GCA_026283785.1 Coracopsis vasa | reverse complement strand
CCCCTCAGGGAGGAAGCAAGTGGTCTTTCTGGTCTTTCCCGAAGGACCGCAGCACGCTTGCCGCCTGCGCCGGCAGTGGATAGAGTGGGAAACGCCAGGCCTGTGGACTTTAAGGAGAGCCGGAGCTAGTGACATTTACGTTAGGAAGTGTGTGAACAGACAGAGGTTTCAGAAATTGGAGTTAACAGAGACAGCTACTATAACTATACACGTCAACAAAGCCTCTGTAAAAACAGCTCACCTTTGGACAAAGTGGATACTTACATTGGGCAAAGTGAGCAATCTGTAACAATTATAAGAATGGGTGACAGGTAGTGGTATGAAGCTGACATAAGTACTGCTTTCATCTCGGGCTCCCAACACATAGAGGGACGTGAAGCTGCTTGAGCAAGTCTAAAGGAGACCGCTAAGATGACGAGAGGGCTGGAGCACCTCCCCTATGGAGGCAGGCTGAGAGAGTTGGGCTCCTTCAGCCTGAAGAAGAGAAGGCTCCAGGGAGATCTTGGAGCAGCTTCCAGGGCCTAAGGGGGGCCCACAAGAAATCTTGAGAGGGACTTTTTACAAGAGGGTGTAGGCATAGAACAAGGGGAAATGGCTTTAAACTGGAAGAGGGTAGATTTAGATTAGATGTTAGGAACAAATTCTTCTCTGTGAGTGTGGTGAGGCACTGGCACAGGTTGCCCAGGAAGGCTGTGGTTGCCCCATCCCTGGCAGTGTTCGAGGCCAGGTTGGACAGGGCTTGGAGGAATCTTGTCTAGTGGAAGGTGTCCCTGCCCATGGCAGGAGCTTGGAAATAGATGATCTTTAAGGTCTCTTCCAGCCCAAACAATTTTATGGCTCTATGAAGACTCCAGCAGATATATGAATGATGCAAAATATATGCTGCTTTTGAAGTGGCTTGTAAAAACTGCTATGGGTAAGGTGCCGGTTAATTCCATGGTAATCACTGAGAAAACACAGGACCTCATGTACTGAGCTAAATTAGGACCATTGGTGATACTCTGCCAAATGTCCAAGGGACTGCATCTGTAAATTCTTGGAAGGAGGCAAATGCAGATTGTAGTTTGAGGCGTGGCTGGGAAGAGTATGCTGGAAGAAACCATATGGAGTATAAGGTACTAAGGAACAGTGACTGGAGTCCCTCTTTTTTTCTCTCTCTAGCTAAATTCATGACTATTTTTCTCCTTTCTTCCCCTTGCATTGCAATTGTTTTCCCAGGGTTTCCACTTTAAGTTACCAGTGTTGCAGACTGTTATTCCAGTAATGGAGCTACATGGCTTTTTGAATAGTTGCTATCTCTGTATTGTGGAAATGACTGGAAACGTATTTTCATTGGATCTATGCATGGTGAAAATTTCCTATTCATTGAATTGTAGAACCCCAAAACTTGTCAGACTGCTTATCTTGGTGTTGACATAACTGGCAGAATGTAGACAAATTCCTGTTTGTAAGATCTGTTTGGCCCTTCAAATGCTGCATTCATGTGACATCTAATAGTTCACAGGGCTATGTGCATGGATGAGGCAGCAGCTCCTCTTGGAAGGAAGTGTTCAGTTGTTTGGATGCTATGAACTGCCAAAGCAACTCTTCCCCATCTACTTCAAGGAAATGTCAGTAAAGCTGAACTCAGCACACAAGCCAACAGTTGAGCTATGCTGGTTAAACCTGAAATGGAGACTATGATCACGGGCTGTTAAATTTTCTTTCTCCATGTTTTAGGAGGAAAAGTTGTTACTGCTCTCCTCAGTAAGTGGTAGCTCTCTCTACAAGTGATGGCAAGTTATGAAGTCCTTTTCCACCTGGATATCACCTGTTTAATTTGGTCTAGTACTTCCCTTTTCCACCATTAACTAGAGCTGAGTGGTCTGAATTACTATCTCAGCAGCAGCACTGACCACCTTAAGTAGTAAGTCTGATACCCTGATTGCTTTTTCTACCATTTTCTTAGTGAGTTAACTATAAATTGAATTTTGAAGTTTAAGGATAAGAAACATTTGAAGTGAGCTGAGAGTTCATCCTTGTGTTACAGATAAATAAAAATTCAGCTGCAGAGGTGATTTGCTCAAGTTTATGGCAGATTTGTGAACAGAATCTTGTTCACTCATTCTGGCACTGAAGAACAGGTCTTACACTGTTTTGAGCTGAAATACTACATTTCTGTATTGTATTATCAAATCAGAATCAAGGTGCTTATTCTGTTGTCCTTTGTTCTTTCTATGTAACTCATTCTTGGCAAGATGGTACAAGTAGGTCTATTAGAAGCTAACAAGCTTAGTCATATTGAATAATAAAAGGAAGTGTTTAAATATAAATACTTTTCTTAAACACGTAGCAGACACAAAACCAAATGTTTCCAACAATTCCAGAAAACCAGACAACACAAATGCATGAGTACTAGAAATAAGTATGCTGGTAATTTATCAATAATTAATATATCAAAAATGTTAGAAAACATTTACATCATTAATGAATTAACATAATTTTTTTTAAAGTTGAGGATTTATTTTTTTTTTAATTCCCACTGTACTTTGGTTCATTGAAGAACAACCACTGGTTTGGTTTTTAGGTGTTGAGGTTTTTTTTTTCACTTCCCTAAGAATATCAAGATGAGAGCTGATTCTTAATGATGTTTTTTGAATAAGTTCTTGCATTATTTGTAGTACTCTTAGGGTTTCTTCAGCATTTACTGCCCAAAAAAAAATCCTTGGGGAGAACTTAAAATCTTCACAGACTTCAAGTCATTATTTTGAGTTTTTCCAATCTTTTTTCTATCTACTGGTGTTTTGTGTGCTTGCCTCATGTTCCAAAGTAGGCATCTTTGCCAAAACAAGTCTGCTCTTTATAGTTAGATTTCTCACAAAGCAAAGCTTGACACAGTTGTGTCATACCATTACTGGCCTGACCCTCCACTCCAGTGAACTTGAATCTTTCTGCCAGTTTCAACCCAATCTGAGTCAAGAGTCAAAGTCCCAAACTCCAATATAGTGTTCCTTTATGTTTTGTGGAGGCTGTTAAATGAGAAACAGCCAAACTAATGCTTATATCTACCCTCCTGAAGGAAGGGAACCTCACTTTACTCATACTGCTTATCACAAGCATACTCACTGGCCAGTCACTGTTGCTTGCTTTTAATTAGTATTTTATCAAGATAAGGTTGGACTAGAAAACCTAATAAGTCTTTCCAACCCTGATGTCTTTGATTTTCTGTGATGTTGTAGGGGATTGGTACACTAGTCTGAATCTATGCAAGAAAGGTAATAAAGTTACTAAATTGCATACCCTTCTCCAGTGGCAGTTGTTACGTAAAGCCATATTGTAAATATGTGTGTAAATACAAATCCCCAAAAAAGGTTAAAGGAATGCTGCAAGTAGATTGTTTGGAATACTTCACAGGTTTTTCTACAAAACAAATCAAAAGTAGATTTTATTTTTTATCATAAAACCAAGGCTTTAGGGTATTCTAACAGTCTAGAAGGAAATGAAGTTTTCCACCATTTCACATCAAAATGTGTAAGCAAGTAATGCTCAAACAACTTTGGAAAATGCCAGAACTATACAAAAATATGTCAATAAAAATATCTTTCACAGGAGAGATGGAACAATCCCTGTTCTACTTACACCAGTAAGGGCTTAACTGGAAAATTATTCATGATTTAAGAAAAAAAAAGGAAATATGTGTCTGCTGAGAAGCAACCAGCATGATCAGAAGGTAAAAATGCAGACACTTTCAGGAAAGACTAAAATGATTGTATTTAGAGAAGACTTAAAGGAAACATGATAAATGTGTAAATATTTGCTACAAAAAATAATGGTATTCTGTTATTTTTAATGGAGATAGCACAAATGTGCTGAAAGTGTGGTAAGAGGAATTGTGTATACTTAAGCACTGGAGTAGGTTAGTTTCAGTGATCTCCACTATTGAAGGTTCTTATTGGAAATCTTTCACTTCCCAGAAATTATCCTGGGTTTTTATCAGAAAATGAACTGATTTGATGTGTAAGTTTCTAGTCTTTTGTTAGGGAATCTTTTCTTAGCAAATCCCCTTTTTCACTACTCTTTTAAGAGAACAGAGGGCATGTTCTGTCTTTATTGTGCCAAGCTTCCATTGTCAAGAACCAATTCTGCTTCTAAAATAATTTCATAGACCAAAATAATTTTGTAACAGAAATTAATATGAGTTAATAAAAATATGGTCCTCAAAATGTAGCATTCTTGTCATCTGATATTTATAAATATTCTTGTTCCTTAGTCATTTTTCATTAATATAGGAAACAACTGTGTGAAATCTGATCCTCACACATTGATTCACGTTCATGAATTTATAATTTTTTCAAAGTATTGTGCAGTGGAAAAATTGCAGTTGACATATAAGAGAAGAGATCACTTTTCTAGGTGTCATATGGGTTGCAAGTGAGCTAGCACCACTGTGTGGGACTAATTCTGTCTGGAACACACACAAGCTTCCTTGTTTTCAGAAAGAGGCTACATGTGAAATATTGCTGAAAACCAAGCAGACCACATCTTCACTAACCATTAAGGCTTCTAATATTGCAGAAAAGAGTAACAAAGCTACTCACCAGAACTTGAAGATAACAGCTGTACTAGCATCATTCTCCTCTACTGGAAAGACTGATGCAAATTATTGTTGATGTCAATCATTATGTACATGCAGCTCTCATGAATTTCAAATTTATTTAAAAGAGAGTTATGTCAAAACATAATAAACTGGGATTATTCCTTAGTATATGGAACCCTATAAATAATTTACTAAATTAAAATGGAAAAAAACCCTAGACTATTTTACAATTGCGATTGGAAAACTATGTGGTATTTATTATTCATGAATTATATTTTTATTTATATACCATTAGTTTCAAAGGTTTCCTCATTTTTCCTACTTACTTTCTGCAAGTGCAGACCGTTAGTGATAACTCGGCTGTGCATCTTACCTGATCAGAATTTCACTGTGGGGTGGACAGTAAGGATTGAACTCAAATTCTCAGGGGGTGAAAATCACAGATCTCCCTCTTGTGTTATGGTCATATTACTGCTAGCACCTTGAGGTGCGCATCCAGTAGCATACAGTTGATTAGTTCACATTCCACTCTGGTGCTTACTCACACTGGCATCCTTTCTAGTGCATTTTTATTGCATTTTATTAACACTTAATGAGAGTTAAAAACTCAATTTAATTTCTTTTTTTCTTTCTGTTATCAATTTTCCATGAGAAGGCTGTCATCAGTTCTAAGAAATTAATCTTTGTTATGGAAATGCTGCCATCACATTCTGATTACTTCCTTGTTTCTTTTGTGAGTGATCATTGGAGGGAATGGCTGTTGTTGAGATCCAGAAGCATCTGTAACCAGCAACTTGAGTGGTGACTTAAGATGCAGCTTCTTTCATTTCAGGGTTACTCAGATTTTTCAGACTTGTTAGCTACCTACTATCTCACTAAGCTGTTAGGCATTTTAAAACATAAGCTCCTGTTGCAGTGAATGGAGTTGGTAGACATCCGTCTTTGCTTGGCAAAACACTGACTAAGTTTTGTTCATTTATTTTATGTATGATGTCTCAAAATATATTAAGCAATGTAACAGTAGGAGCTGTGTAAAAGGAAGTAGTGAGCATGAAATAATAAAGTGTAAATAACCCTCATACACAGCTCCTCAGAAGGGCACATCTATCATTCCTGTGAAGGAATGGAAAGGATGCATACCAAATGTTTGGAAATTCAGCAAGATTATTTGAAGTGTTCTTGCCACTTGATTCTCAAAGAAAGGATCTCCCTGTAGAATTCTGTAATACGAAAACTTTTCCAAAGTTTTATCAGATATGAACTGCAGTAAAGAACAAGCATTCAGTTTAAACTGAGCTAGTATACCTCTTTGCTTAAAGTCCATGCTCCAGATGAAGGAGAAATTAAAATTCACAGATTTTGGGATGTTTTCTGTAACAAAGCAAACTGTTTGGTGTGATTTGTTAAGGAAGCACTTATTTAATGTGAGAGTGGCTGAGCACTGGAAGAGGTTGTGGATTTCCCATCCAGAGAGAATGTGGATTTCCATCTTCGGAGATACTCCAACACCTAACTGGATATGGTCCCAGGCAAGTGGGTTTAGGTAACCCTGCTTGAGAAGGGTTGGACAAGATGACTTCTGTAGGTCCCTTCCCACCTCAACCATTCTGTTTATGGAATTCATAGGAATAAAATCTATGCTAGAATAATATGGTGGAAAAGATGCTGCTCAACAACTTCTCTACAACAAAATTCTTCAACTCTGACAAAGATCTTATAAGCAAATCACTCCCATACTCTCTTACCTGTGAAGAAAGAAAACTGTCATGTGGACCACGATTAGAGGTCCCTTCCAACCACAGCTTTTTTCATCAAGTGTAAAAATATATTAATTTATAGAAAATAGCATTACCTGTAAATAATTTTTTCTCCCTTTTTTCTTTGTGGCTTTCTCTTGAGAAGTTGGCAGATTTTTGTTGAGAACTCCCTTTCGTTACTGTTGAGTTTTTTCCTACGACAAGGATTCCCAAACCCTGGTACATAAATTATTCCAGGAAATTATCTGATCTGATAGAGGAGCAGGCAGTGCTGTTGTTTAGGTTGTACCTGCTGTTACAGGCCCTGTCAGTGTTCATTCTGAAAATGTTTGTGAACTGTGATCAAAAAACTCTTACCATGCAGCCACAGCTTTAAAACACAGTGTACATACTCCTCTGGGATTGTTAACAGAGTTTCAGCTGCTGGAACCTCTCTCTTTTACTCACCTTCTAGGAGAGAGTATGTGGGCCCTGCGTATGTTCTTCAGCATTATAGAGAAGAATGGACTCGCCTTATAGGTGAGGCACAGGGACTACTTTGTGGCAAGTTTTCATCTCAGCCGAATTAAGGCATTAAGATTGGCAGTAACATCTTGAACTTGAGTGAGGCAGCAGAAGACTGTGAAGCTGAACTGAAAACTGGGGATCCTTTTAACAGAGTTTTGATTTTTGAGCTTTTGGAAAACCTGTATATTAATAGCAGAAAATGTGTTTCTCTCAGGTAAGATTATTTTAAACATTTTGATTATGAACACAATACCAAAAATATATCAGGCAATAAAATTACCATAGAATAACTGAAACTGATTCAAGAAGGGGAAGGAAATATGTGAGCCCATATATGAAGGAAGAACAATACAAAAGGTTCAAGTCTATGTTCACTACCTGCCCTCCTTCATGGTATTAGCTTCTGCTGCAAAAGTGTGCTTCTTTCTGGTTAATACTGCCACAGCAAGAAGCAGGCAAGGAAGGGAAAGGGAGGGAAAAGAAGGGAAAGGAACGGAGAATGGAATAGAGTATTTCAATTGGAAGGGACTACAATGATTATTTAGTCCAACTGCCCAACCACTTCAGGCCTGACCAAAAGTTAAATCATGTTATTAAGGGCATTGTTCAAATGCTTCTTAAACACTGACAGGTTTGGTGCATCGACCACCTACCTCTCTAGGAAGCCTGTTCCAGTATTTGATCATCCTCTTGGTAAAGAAATGATTCCTAATGTCCAGTCTAAACCTCCCCTGATGCAGCTTTGAACCATTTCCACATATCCTATAACCGGATACCAGGGAGGTCAGCGCCTCCCTTTCCACTTCGCCTCCTCAGAAAGCTGTCGAGAGCAATGAGATCACCCCTTAGCCTACTTTTCTCCAAACTAGACAAATGCAAAGTTCTCAGCTACTCTCACAAGACATGCCTTCCATCTGTTTCGCCAGCAATCCAGCCTATACATCTTATCAGGGTTGTAGTACTCTGTTTACAGGTCTGCTCCTTTAAGAGACAAACGTTACCTGGTATATCCTACTGAGAGGATATACATTGTAAATATGGTATTATCAGAGAGTGAGAAATATGTTGAAAGGTTTTGCATCCCATATTTCACAGGCCTTCACCTAAGAAGTAATTTAAAAATCTCAAAATGGGGCAGTTACAAAATATTTTTTTACCTGTTTTTAACTGTTGTTTTGACTGTTAAAAAGCATTTTGTTTTCACTTTCTCTTGATTGCTGCCTGCTTCAACAGACAGCTGTCTGATTATGCTGCATAGCTGACTGGCAAAAACACTCGCAACAAATTAAAATGCTGTATTAGATGCATTTTTGATGACTAATTTTATAGTTTTATTGACCAGCTAAGTATTTAGTAATATGTATAGCCCTTTTAGTCATATTTCCCAGGTAAACCTGCACACGTGAAATTGAAGTAAAACCAGAAATGTTGATGTTTCCTATTGGAAAATTAATACAGAAGGACAAATTGTACTACTGCTCATTGTATGTTCTGTGTAAAAAAAGTTAAAATGGTACATATTTAGAAGCAGGTTTTGCTTAAAAGATATATAGACCCAATTTTAAAATATTCCCTGTTCCTGAATTATCACAGCTTTATTGTCACTTCCTTCCAAAATCCCAACTTCATTCTTAGTTGAAAGAAGAAAAGCGCGTGCACTGAAGGATACCAGAAGAGTATTCATGTAGCTATGGCAGGTATTGTGTAAACCAAATATCATAAAATAGTGTGAGTCACCACTAGGATGTGCTGTCTGCCTAAAGTTGAAGCCCTGCTATTTAAGAGACAAGTTTCAAAATTCTTAAGTGTGATGTAAACATAGACCCTTAGTATTCTCATTTGAAGATTTCAGAAAAGAAATACAAAATATACGTTTTTGTAAGGAAAGGAATTTGAATGATAGGAAAATTTTCCTGTTACACAAATATCCTTGGCAGGCACACTCAGACAGTTTACTAAAGGAGTGTACCAGCTATGACCATATTCAATTTATTAACTAACATTAGAACCTTTATTGCTGGAAATTGTTGCCAGGTGTGGTCTCTGTGGTTGGACCTCACATGCATATCATACGTGCAATACGTGCAACAGAAAACAAATTAAATATGTTCTATAACAAAATATGTGTTCTCTTGGTCTTCTGTTGCTTGTTGCAAATGTGAACAAGCATAAAAAAGTGCTCAGCTAAGATCTGTGGATTTAGACTGGTGTACGGAATTACTGGTTGTAGAACAATGTATGTTTATCAAGACACAGAGTTCTGAAAATTAAGACGGAAACATTTGAAGCATGGCTGTTGCAGTTTTCAGTTTGTCATTTCAGTAATACTGAAGTGTTTTGTCAGTTTTGATACTTCAGTCTAGAAATTTTTTCATATGTTAGGATTTTCCAGCACTTGCCACTTCATAGTGACTAACATACTCTTAAGTTGTGTATGTAGAAAGTAGACTGATAAGTCATGCACAGAACTTACGGAAGGATCTGTTTTAACTGTGCAAGCCAAAAATATGATATGAATGGGTTGGTAGCTGGCAATCCTTTTAAGCTAGCAGTAGTTCCTGCAGGAATCCAGAATTACAGAATTCCATCAGCAAGGAGGGGAGAAAGCAAGCTACTTTTGTTTTTTTTGTTTTGTCAGTTTTTTGTTGTGGGTTGTATTTTTTTCTTCTTGCTGGATTTTCCATCTTAAAAAACATAGCAGGAGTGTAAAATGTTAAAGATTCTTAAAATACGTCAACGTTTATGTAGTATAGACAATGCTGTTACTGGTAGTGATTACATGATTTAATAAGCCTTTTCTTTGAGTGATTATCTAACTGATGTATCAAGATTCCATAATATTAAATATAATATTTTCAACCATTCCTTCTAACACCACTCAAAACCTGAGGTTTACTAAAGCTTTGATAATGCTTTCTCAGTTATTTGCCTGTCAGTGTTGTTAATTGTTTGCCAGAATTGAAAAGCAGCACTGCAAACTTTTGTGTGTTCATGGTGAAAACAAACAAACAAACAAACCAAACATAAACCACTTTAAAATAAAAAATCCTTGGTCAATTAAAATGTGTCAGCATAACAACTCTTCCTTCTGAAGAGTAAGATGTTCTCTTTTTTCTTTGTTCTGAGGGGCATGAACTGAGTTCTAGCCTGCGAGTCAAGAATTCCTCCTTTCTAATTCTGATACTGACTCAGTTGTAGCCTATGGCAATTTATCACAGTTTTTTATATATGTAAAATGGAAATATTTGTCATGGGGCAATATGAAGATTAATTACTTAATATTTATAAATCATTCTAAAAGTCATCATTATGCAGATATTATGATTATTTTTGAACAGTTGATTCTAATCTGGGATGAGGCCCAGCAAAGGACATAAACATCTGATGTTCAAGTCAGGTGGAATTTAGACACCCTGGGTCAATATTGCAATCCTAAACATGTTTACACGTCAGCCATGTAACCCTGGAGGTTCCTAAGTTTGATTGGAAGCATAGGCATTTTTTATTATGAGTTGCATTAAGTACTCCAGCAGTGCTCATTCACGCTCTCAAACGTAGCACTCTAGTAATTAACTCAGGCTGAGGCTCAGTACATGTCCAGAAATGAAGCATTCCTCTGCACGTCTACCTGGAGAGTTTAGTCTGGTAGATGAGCTCTGAAAACATGTAGTAGGCCAGGACCCTGCAGCAACAGCTGGCCTCACAGTGGAAAAATCTGTTTCCCTTCAGACTGTAGCTCATTGCTTAGAACAGACAGAAATGTGGATGAGATCCAGGTTCAATTCCCTTGCCTGTCTGAAAGGACTCAACCCCTCCCTGGACCATGCTTTAGTCAGCAGGCAGCAGACTTTTCAGAATGTAGGAAGGATTCTCCCATCTTCAATTTCACTTTCCAAAGAAGACAGTCATTATTCACCATAAGTATTTAAGTCTTGCAGTTCTGGCATAGTCATGAGAAAGAGGAACTGTTGTCAAATGTTACAGAAAATGGAAACATGTTCAGTTCTGGAGAAGTACGATATAGTTGCAGGAGTTGCGACTGGAAGGTAGGCTAGGGTGCTCTTCAGTGAGTGCCTGCTTACATTAGTCTGCTCCCTGCACAACAGGATGACTTTCTTGGGTGAACCAAGTGCAAAATCTTTTTGTTGTGCACAGTATATTCCCTAAATTCTGGATTCAGTTATGCAGGCAAGGAAGACGAAAATGAGGTGGTGTGATATCTAGGAGTGCAGTGCTTTGTCTTTTGCTTGATTTGTCCTAGGTTCAGCAATAGGGATCTGTTAGATAAAATAGAACAAACAGAATCTCTCTGCCCTTCTCTCTTGCTTGCTTTTTCTATTTTTTGCCATGCTTGTGGTCAGGTCTTAAAACTACCAGATTAGAAACACAGTCGGAGCCTGATCTTCTTCAGAAGTCAAAGGGAAGGATCCTTGTGAGGTTAATGAAATGAGAGTTGGGCTCTGAGAATTAATGGAAGAAGAAAATTCTTTGAGAAGTTTCCTGTGTAGTTCCCATTATACCTAAAACATTAATTTCTGCTGTGATTTGTTAAAGCTGCTATTTCTGCCAAGTCAGTACCTGTCTCAATACTTTAAAAGAAAATAATTAAAAGGAATTTAATAGTGATTTAAATTCAAATGCTCTGAGATGTTGTCTATTAAGTGGCTGAAAAGACTGTTAAAAAGGAGAAAAAGAAAAGTGAATAGGTTTCTCTTTCCAGAATACATGCATGATTTTGCTTTTATCCTTCCATGGACATATTTAGGTAAAATATTTGTAAAAGCTTGTGCATATAACTAGGCAGTCATCATGGTACAAAACTGTAAAGACAAAGTTTTCACTTTTTGAGAGGTGTTGGTATAAAAAACCATGAAGAGTTATGAAGATGAAAATAGACTTTGATCCCTGCCAACATGTAAATCTTCACACTAAATACATCTCTATGTATCTACAAATAGACAGCTATTAGCTATTGGTGGGAGAAAAAGAGTTTTTCAGTAACCATGAAAAACGATAAAAACCAAACCCTTCCTTCTAAAGCAGCACTATTGTTTAAGCATGATAATACAGATAGGCTTTTTGGGTGCATGTAACAGATTGCTTGCTTTTGTGATGTAGCTTAGAAAAATCCATGGAACAG
>JANHGB010059376.1:0-15483 GCA_026283785.1 Coracopsis vasa | reverse complement strand
CCTCTGTGCTCCATGGTCTCCTTTCATTAGTTCCATGTAGTCGTGGCCTCCTGCCTCTTCTAGAAATGTTCCCACAGTACACTTCCTAGAAAGAAATATAGAAAAGTAAATAATTCTGTTTTGCCAGGAAGATGAAAATTAGTTCCCCGTTTTAGTCAATACTAATTGCCTTCCAATTGTATATAATAATGTAAATCTTAACAAAAAATTTTTTTGAACCTGTTGGCATATCATATGTAAGCTCTGGAGTTTTCTCTGGCATGTCAAGACCACTGATAACATCTTTCTGTAGATTTCATATCACTCATATTGTAATTCTTTAACTGTATCCCATCACATCAGCCTTCTTGTTGGAAATAATATTCTCTGGGATAATAGGACAAGAAATTACCCTTGAGATATTAATTTTGCTGTAAATTTTGTTGGTCAGTAATAATATGCTGACATTTCTGCTGAGAGAACTTGATGAAATCTTGTGGCTTTGACCTATCCTTGAGAATCACTCCTGGGATTTGTGCACTCTGCAGCAGAAAATATTGGAGTTCTCATGTGATGATGTCATGTTAAATTCATTAGAAGTACCCAGAAATTGAAATTTTGTAAACCTCAGAAGAGGATGAAGTATGAATGTCTGTACTAGAGAGGAAAGAGGTGAGTGGAAAAGAAAGAGAAAAATTACTTGGTTTTGCCTGGGTTTTGCCCTTCTTGAGCTTACACTGTCAGTACGGTAGTGAAGAGCAGTGAGTCTTTGTTTCTGTCCCCCATTTTGGATCAATCTCAATCTTCTTTCACTCCGGTTTCTACAAAGTGTTTTATTATGGTTTAACTTTGCAGTATTTGTTGTTAGTTTGTCACTTGAATTTCAATTTGAATAATTCTAACAATTACAATAAGAGCTATTTGGTTCCTAGAAAAAAAAAATCTTTCTTTATTCGAACTTTACATTAGTTATATTTCTGTATCTTAGTGCTGTATTCTCAGAGTCTCAGGTGTATTCAAGTGAACAAGGTAGGATCCATCAGTGTAAAGCAAAGACATCTGTACATCAACAAGTTTGGACTTTAGTCTCCCATGCAGATTATTCATTTTTTTCAGTTAGAGGTCTGACATAGGTCAGCTTGATTGTATCACTCCATGAGCTATTAGGGAATGATCAGGATAGATAGTAGCTCTCAGAAGTTAGGTGAGGTAGATAGTTCTCCTGCCCTTACCAAATAGGAGCTAAAGCAATGCTCATTCAAAGAATTCGTCAAGATAAGCAGAAATTTTACCTTAATTTAAGCTAAAGTGTTTTTCAAATGTTACCTTGAGGTCCAGACTAGATCCCAAGACACAAGAAAATGGTTCACAGGTTCAGACTTAGTTATGAGAGCCCTGAGCCCTTGTCGGGCTCTGTTTCTGGCCTTCTTATCTGAATAGTCCTGTGACACAAGTTCTGCCTCAGTGTGCCAGCTACCAAACTGTTTTTCATTACAGAATGGTCTAGCATGAAGCCTAGCAATTTCTAAAGTACTGATTGCATTTCAGGTTGTCTTTTTAAAGCGCAAATAACTTTGAAGGCAGAATGAAAGATAGAGAGCTCTCTTCCAGTGCCATAGCTGCATCCAGAGCCTTTGTTGAGATTTGTCAGAGAAAGACTTGAAAGTTGAGAAAAGCAAGACCTCATCACCTTTCCAAGGCTCTAACACCTGGCAGATGCATTATAAAATGTGCAGAATACATCTCAGTTGTAAGTCCTATGTGGAAAAGATTGCTGTTGCTTTATTATTTTTCTTTGTTATTGTAAGGATTTCTGTTATCAACAATAACGTAATATCATTTCAGAGTATACGATGGAAAAGAATTAAGGTTTCTAAGAAGACTGAAAACTGGTTTAATTACTAGTTACTAAATTACTTGACATTGTTTTTTTTCTTTAAAGTTTCCAGTGTTTGTTTATTCCTTTTTTGCAGCTCATGAGGAAGGGCAGATACCATGCACCAGTTTATTATTCTTTCGCTAGTAGCTTAAGCTCCTTGGAATGCTCCTATTGAGAAGAAATTCATTAATGATTATTGCTTAGATAAAGTAATATTTTTCCCTTTAAACTTGTGGTTGGAAGTACGTTTACTTTTGCTTGAAGAAGTGTCTCTGCATTTGAAATCAAATAATATTATTGGTATTTGAAATGCCACATGCTGTGATTGAAAAAAAAAATCATCTTTGTAAAGATTATATTAGGACTGACTAGGAATGAAAAACATCAGTATCCAGGTTTGGGTTTTTTTCCTTGTACAATGTGAAGGAGCACATTTTATCTGGTGGCAGCTTGGCTTTGTTTTTAGTGGGATCAGTGAGCTCTGCTTGGCTTTGCGACAAGTATTTTTTTGTCTGTATCCTGGGTAGGTAACTGAAATTTGTTAAATACTATGTGATGCTAAAATATATTTGTTATTAGCCAGTAAACTTCATGTTTTCACCATGCAAACTCCAAAGCCTATTGCAACTATAGGTTCACTAGTGCAAGAGTTTTGATTAGTAATATACTCATTTGGTGGTGAAATTAGTTTTGGAATATTTTATTCACAATAGTCAGCCTTTCAGGATTAGATAAGACTCAGTCTGATGGGCAGTATCAGGTTTTTTAAAGGAAAAGTGACAAGAAATATAAAAAGGAGTCAGAAGTTTTATGAGCATTTAGTCAAAGTTAAAAACAAGGAGAGAGAGATGAGCAGGCTGAACTGTGATTTCTTCTGTGCAGCTACTTGGGTTCAAGTAGCATACAAACAAAGTACTTCATTATTGTATGTCAGAGGCAGAGGCTTAGGTATTAGAATGCTTCTTCCAGTAACCTCGTTATAGGAGCTGTGAACTGAAATGGAAGAAAAGGTTAAAGGTTTCTTTGTAGGTTTTTTAACTGGGCACACAGCAAAATCTGAAATTTCAGTAAAAGCTGAAGATGCCATTAGGGAAAATATGTTGAGAGTTTAATTGTCTTTTTTTATTCCTGATGAGAAAACTAAGACAAGGTTTGACATGACTAAAAAAAAAAAAGTCTTTGTTGAGTTTTGAAACCTCCAATAATATGTTAGTTGCCGTTTCTGAGACATGGGCTATTGTGCCTTGGCCATCTCCAAGGAGATGTAGACATCGTTCTGTGTGTTTTTCTTTTCCCTCTGTAAAGTGATGTATCTTGTAGCTCTCAAGTGTAAATGAGTAACAATGGCCTGTCCTTTTCTAAGATATGAAATACATTGCTTTTTCAAATACAAGACAGGAAAAGTATCTAGTGAGACACCCAAGATTGCTGAAATCTTTTAAAAAATGCAACAATTCTACCATTGTGAACAGTGCTTTTAAAAAAATACAACTATGAAACTGCTTGCTACAACACATTTCATGCTGTATTACTAGAAGCCTCCCTTGTCATTCCATTTATTAGTTCAGAAATAACTAGTATCTGAAATTCATTTCATGACTACTATTTGCCACCAGTGTATTTAATTCCGTATGATTGCTACAATTCATTTGTAGGACATTTTAATTTAAATGTTATTGAAACTTGCTCTTGACATTAAAGTACTTGAGATTCTCAATTCTGTTCAGTGCATGATAGTATTTCTCAGAGTTTCTTTTCCAATTCAAAAAACACTCTCAACTCTAGGCAGAGGAGCACTAAATGATAAAGGGAGGAAAGCATCTTCTGTAGAAAAAAATCCTGCTTTTTGATAGTGACACAAACATTTCAGTGAGTTTCCTGCTGTAAAACAGGCACCACATCGTTTTGGTGCTGAGAGACCGAGTACCTCTGTTGTATGAAAATTCTAAAGGATTGCAATCAAAGTCTTTCTTCAAAAAATAAACAGGCAACTTTACTGAAAAAAAACCAAACAAAAGAACCAACCAGAAAAAAGAACAAACCACCCAACAAAACATCTTGTGCAAAAATTTGTACATTAACTGCTTTTTCTGCTAATTTCAGGGTTCATACCATCTTACCTTCTGGAAAGCTATAATGATAGAAAACCCAATCTCCTACTCAGTCTCCTCCCTCAGCTTGAGGAGAATCAAAGTTTGGATTTCTTTTTTTATTTTATTTCTTTTCTATTTTAGTGTTTTGTCCTGATATTTGTATGTGCTTTACAGAATTAAATAGTTCACATGAATAAGGATCCTTAATACCTTGTCAATATTCAACCTCCAAAAGTGGTCCAGTTGAACTTCTACTACTTCTGGGCCTCAGGTGCCACAGTTACCTGAAGGCATGTGCTGGTTTTCCTCTTACCAGGGACACTGCATTGTACACTCAATTTTCAGTAAATACTACCTCTTCTGCTGTGTGCAGAGCAGAAGAAATAACGTAATGAAGGTGGTGGTTGGCCTGAGTGAAGGGCAGCTGATATTTTTTCAATTTTCAGGAAGAATGAAAAATGCCCCTAAGTGAATTAACAGTTTCTTCCTCTAAATAAATGCAGTTTGAAGAAGTACAAATTCCCTTTTTTCCTTTTTCCCTTCAGAATTTATAACTGAACAGATTGACTGAAAGCATCCCATCCACTCATCAAATATGAGCGTTACAATGAAAGAAAACTGTCTTCTGGAGAAGGAGTGTAATCTCAGCTGTCTATGAGAGAGAGCATTACAGAGGCCATATGAAACAACACAAGTGCCATGCATTCAAAAATGGAACTCTGAATGTGCATCTTGCCTTGTGGAGAATAGACTATAATTGAACTTTGTACTACAATACAATGAATCTGTAAAATTAAACAAAACTATCTCTATGACGATTGTAATGGACTTAAATTATAGGGAAAGTGTTTGTGAAAAATGTTTGGGCTTTTAAACAGAGGGTCAAATGACTTTTTTTTTTTTTTCAGTTCAGTTCTGATTCAGATTCCGCTATATTGGAAATCATTTAGGTTTGTTTAGTGCCAGTCCAGGCCAGTTCCAGTTTCACCTGGACACATTCAAGTTGCTCCTATGTAATCAGTTTGCATTATAAAAGAAAACATCAGAGAAGCTGTGAAGGCGCAGATTTAGTCCCTGCTTCCAAATCTGCACTAGAGTATAGTCACCACTGTCAGTTCATCCATCTTTTTAGACTTGTCTGGCATGATCACGCATTTAGAGACAAGTTGCAAAATCAGACTTTACCTGAATCAAATGGTAGTACAATGTAGTACAATAGTAAGGAAAAGGGAGATGGTACCTTTTGTGATGACAGGAAAGAAATGGGATGTTTTGGATACTTCTCTACCATTAACTGCTGCATACATGCAAATGTATAGAAGTATGTGTACGTATATAAACCCGCATATGTTCAGCCAGTAACATATACAAATGCAATAACAGAATGAGAGGACACCAAAACAGTACTGGTTGCAGGCTCCACCTGCAGCTCCAGGTGGCTTTGACATGTGCTTAGTTAAATGGCCACAGCCCCACTTAGAAATCTGTAAAGTGAATATGCAGAAGAGTGCTTGCTGTGGTCAGAGGCAGGCTTTCCTGACACCATTGCTCACAACAGTGAGATGGAGCAACGAATCTAGGTATTCAAGGATCAACCCCGCTTTCCTCCTTTCATGGAAAGAGCAACAAGGTCCAAGCTGGATCACAGGCTTTCTCAGGATTTCATTCAGGTTAGAGAAATAATGGTTGGATCTGGCTCTGTTGCATTTAGGTTTGTTTTGATTCCTTAATTTTAATGTATTTATTTGCGTAATATCTTAAATTATTGACACCGTGTTTATGGTATGTTTCACTGGCATACCACTAACAAGAACAGCATTATAAAGAAACATCTCCCCCTCTGTATAAGGATTCTGAATTGGATGTGTAGTGTCCTCCTGAAATGTGGGCTGTTGACCACTGCTGTTCTACTAGCTGGCCTGGTAAGTTAGTTACACAGGTGCATTTCTGCATAAATCCAAACGTTAGCCCCATGAGTATGTGAAAATCTGTATGCAGATAATATTTCGTCCTGTGACGGACTCTTGAAAACTGTAATGTAGTTCTGTGGTTGCAGAGGACATACTCAGGAATAGGATCAACTATGTTAGGAAGTGAGAAATCTACTGACCCAAGTCAGACAGATCTGCCACCATTAGATCAAACTTTTAGCAGTACTCTTGGTTGTTATACACAAAGCTTTTGGTTATGCAGCTTTTATTTCCTTTTAAGCTGCCTTCAACATTCCCAAGCAATATTGATTTCTTCCTTGAAGTTCTGCTTTTGGGATATGAGCAAGCCTTTTGGAACTTGCTGCTTCTTGTCTGATAACATCTATGGAGCAACTTGCCAAGAGGTTTTCTTGGATTCAGAAGTACAGTAAAAAGAGAAATGCAGTTTTACCTCTAGAAAATGTTTATTCAGAGAGACTTTCTTTCATCTCATCTCTCTGTTTTTCTTGTTCCTCATGGTGGACTCTTAGTGCCATGGGGATGTGAAACTTTTACAGGCAGGGTTTTTTTTGAGAACAGAATTTGACTCAAAGTTTTGTTTAGAGAAGGTGCTGTGACATGGCATTTGACATAGTTGTGCATGTTGATATACTTTCAATGAAGACAGGTAAATATTTAATAGATGAAGAAATATTTTACTCAAATCCAGAATGCCTATTCTTTTTTTTTTCATAGCACAGGCATGCTGTGATAATGTGGAAGGTTTTAAAGGTTTGGAATTGGGTACTGAGATACTGTCATCGGACATAAGTATATGTGTTTTGCATCCATAACTGCTCAGACTTTTGGCCTACAGATTTCTTTGATTAGTCTTTTTCAGAGCTGAATGGTTTACTTTTGAGATTTGAGAAAATTCTTTCATCTTTTTTAATTATGCTGGAAAATAAGGATTTCCTGATTTAATGCAACTGCTTGTTTCAGCTAGCAAAGAAAAAGTATAAGAATTAAAGTGAAACAACCAAAGTCTTAACCTGTATTAGTGAAGGTTTAAGTAATGCATGATTCTTAAAATTATAATATGACTAAGCACAGGCTAAAAGCTGCGGTTTAGAAACCTGTTAGGCTGATTTTTAAACTATTACAGTCTCCCCTGCAGTGCCTTATGAATGACATTAATAGTCATTCTTTTGCTAGATACAGAAATAGCAGCCTTTGCCTTGTCTTTTCTGTCTTGGGAACTTATCAGAGATCAGATCTTTTGTCTGTTGGTAGGATAATGTTATATTGTAAACTATCCAGCCTGGAAAAGAGTCTGGTGCACATTTCACTTAAACCTAATGGTTTTGGTTCTTGTTTCTTTAATTGTTAGGTAATGTTATCTTATGCTAGCATTTTATGTGAATACCCCACATGATCTAGATAAGACCAAAGAAGACAGGGCAGTGTGGTTACGTACTTGCACCTCATCACAATGCATATGCAAACAGTGCTTTCCCAGAACCTGCAACAATACAGAACTGTGCGAAACAAAGTCTCTTCATTTCACAGAACTGCAGGATGATACCATATGGAAAAGGGCACAAGGAGGAGAAGGCTGTCACTGCAATTTACAGCAGCCATTCTTCTTTGTCTTTTCCTATTCCTTGCTTCAAATTAAGGGATTGAGCTGAGTGAGCAGCGCAGGACTGCTGCAAGGCGAATGAAACACTGTAGCTGCAACCATCTTCTAGGTACCATCCTTACTCTGTCTAGTCGGCAGGATGAAGTGGGGTTTAGTCATGTGAAATAGCCCAGTTAAGTTAGATATGGGCAGGGGAGATATTCAGAGGAAGTGTAGTTGAAAGCAAAGTAATCGTGGCACATACATGTGGTTATTTCATACCATTGTGAGATAAACTGAGTAAGAGAAAGAAATCAGTAAGTACTACCTCACTAAAGACACCTAAGCATGCACTCCATCATTACTACAGAACTGCACTTCTGTTACCAGTGAAAACGAGTTCAAATGCACTCTAATCTTTTTCCTATTTTTTCTGCTTGAGAAATAATAGTACCAATCAAATTTTGTTTCCTTAATGGTTGTTGTCGTTATAACTATCAAAAAGAGAAGAAATTTTTTGTTTTGCATATTGTAGGCTGTTAACATCCTTTGCTTGTCAAATTCTACAATACTACAGACAGGGCTGTCACTCCATATTAATTTGCCCCTCAGCAAAATAAAGGTACATGCTGTAGTAAGTGTAGAGTTAAAGTGACAGTCCTTTATGCAACTAAAATAAATACATCTCTGTCACTTTGAAATCAGCAGTGTTCTCTGGCATTATTTTACAGGTACTAGTAGAGGTTAAAGGAGAGTGTGAGTGAGAGAGAGAGAGAGAGAGCTCGTTGACTTTCCTTGCATATATATGCATCTATACTGATTTTAACCTTGCCCATGAAAGGTCAAGCATAAAATTATTTCCTCAGAGCAGCTGTCTTCAGAGGTTTGAATTAACATAGGTGGAGAGTGCCATAGGAAAAAAAAAGTTCATTTTGCCTTAATTGGATTAAGATAAGTCTCACCCATACTGCAAGGGTAAGGTTTCACTTTAGTACAAACTGCTGGGTTGGCAGAAAGGGATTAATTTATGGGCCTCTTGTCAGGTTGTTGACTAACAACATATTGATCGTATCTGTAAGATATGCAGAATGTCTGTCAGAAAGGAAGACACTCTGGAATTGAAAATTGCTAGGATATCTGACGTGATCAAAGCTATATTAATACTGTTAAGCAGCAGTAAGTAGGTTGCAGCGTATATCAGATGCAGAGTTTTATATCACATGTCTTGGAGCAGACATCATAGCCATGCATAATACCCAACCTCAGCAATGAGTGACTGATTTGTGTAGTTCTTGATTAATTTTTTTTTTTTTGCTGTTTTTCTTTTATGTGTTCCTGCATACATATTGAACTATCGCAGTTTAATCCCAGAGGAGCCTGCAGGTGGTATTGTCCTTGCATTGAGGAGTTATTAAATTCTTAAGGTCACCATAGAAAAGGTTCCATTAAATTGAGGTAATAAAAACATTGGACAAAGGTTTGCTAGGAATACAGGTGTCAAAACCTTGGGAATTGGACTGTCTCTTATAACATCAAACTAAAATACTATTTTAAAATACATCACAATATGAAGATGCTGGAGTTGCTGTTTCTATGAAGTTTTGGCTCATGTGGGGTAGGAGACACTTGTGCTTTGCTGAAGGAAATGTCCTATTTCATATTCATATATTTTCAGAAGGGATGGTCTCTAGCAGTTTTCTCTGATGAAAGCTTTAAATGTTCTACAAAGAAACAGTAACCCTTCTGTTGTTGTCTTCAGGTATGTATGCATAGAGAGACACAAAGATAAATAGGTGTACATAAAAATGTAGATCAGATATATAGATCCATAGGTGATCTATTGTCAACCCCTGTTTTGTACTTAGCAAGGGCAACTGAGCCTGCTCCTTTTCCGATACTACTAAGACATGCTGAATGGTTTCTGTTCAGTGAAGCTCCAGACAAAAAGCAGGGTTGAAAATCATTTAAAGCTGATTTCTGTAACAGACTCCAGTGTGAGGGTTATGATCAGAAAAATAATCATAAATGGGATGTCTCCTTTCTAATATGTAATGATTGATGGCTTTTTTCTTTAAATATTACCATTGGATTCCATCTCCACTGAGGGAAATAACAAGCTGTTCATTTATTTCAGTACAACCCAGATTATATAACAAGAAAATGCTTGTAGTTTTGCTGAAATATTGCATTATGTCTTTAAAATGAATAACTAATGCTATTTTCAACTGCAAAAGATTAAGATATGATAAATTAAAAATTTGTTTGCCACATTTACTGGGCAGCAAATGAGGTAGAAGGAAATTGCTATATTAGCAATTAATTTAGAGCCAATCTCTCTAAGACTTTAGTTTTGGATGACAGGATAGGCAATAAATTATATATTTAATTATATAAAACAATTAATTTCTTTCATGTGATGGATATGAGTTGTATAGGCTACTTTTTAGTCATGAACTACTTTAAAAAAGCAAAACAAATTTCCATGGTTTTGCTTTTTTTTTTTTTATTGAAGCATTTTAACATGTAATATGTAGGGGTCTTTTTTAAAAGGTCTATTTTATAAGCTATATTAGTTTGTCAATTTGAGATGTTTTAAGTGTTGGGTATAAAATTGATAGAAATTCTGCTCACAAATAGAAGCGTCAGATTTCCTGCATTCATGTGTAGCTTGTTGCAATATGCAAGTGTCAAGAACAGCAAACTCCCTATTGTTGAATGAGTGAATACCGTGGGACTTGATGCACAACAGAAATGGATATTGTAGTTGTTTAAACCCAGCCTTAACTCAGTACCACGCAACCGCTTGCTCACTTTTTCGCACTTCCTCCACCCTGCCTAGGTGAAATGGGGAGGAGAATCAAGTAAAAAATCAGGAAGCAGGTAAAAACTACAGGTTATTGAAAGTTTAATAATTAAAGTACAATATACTACTACTACTAATAATAATGATAATGGAAGCAGCAAGGGGAGAGAATATAAAACTAAAAGATGAAAAAGAAAGCCTGAAACGACAAACCCAGGTGATGCACAGTACAGCTAGTCACCATCCATTGACACCGACCCAAGCAGCAATCAGTCACTTCCAGGTAGCTCCCCGCAGTGTATATACTGGGCATGGTGTACTGTGGCATGGAATATGTCTCTGACTAGTTTGGGTCAGGTGTCCTGTCTCTGCTCGCTCCCAGCCTCTTGTGCCCCTCCTCAGTGGCACAGCATGAGACTGAATAGTCCTTGACCAGGATAAGCTCTATTTAGCAACTAAAACATCATTGTTAGCAGTGTTATTCTCATCCTAGAGCCGAAACGTAGCACTGCACCAGCTACTAGGAAGAAAATTAAATCTATCCCAGCTGAAGTCAGGACAGATATAAATAAAATATTAATAAAAAAAACACAACTCAAAAACATGTCACTGGTGGAATTCAACCCAATCAGACAGACTTGATCTGCCTATCTCCATGACTGTTGAACTCAGAGTAATTTCCCTAATTTTTCATATACATTTTTAAAAGGATTATTTTTCATCTGGTGTCTACTTTTTCAGGGAAATGTGTCAATTTAGCCCTTGTCCTTAGGTATGATATCATATTAACTCAGACTGCCTAAGACCAAAATAACATTTTGACATTCTTTCCACATTTCCAGTCACAAATGCATATATCTCAGAAGCTGCTACAAGTTAATGAATTCTCTTACTGTATTCAGAAGGTAAAAGTAGCAATTATTAAAGAGAACATATGGCAGGTGCCTTAAAACTCCAAGGTGACAATAAAACATATGATTTCAGCTCATTATAAATATTTTCTAGATTCTTAATTGCTCTAGTAATTAAAATTCACCAAAAATTGTGAAAATGCCAAACAAATAATACATTCCTAATGCATGTATTGTGATATTGTATATAATCAAAGTTATGTATTTTTTAACATTTTGAATTAAATTACTGAGTCATCTGTATGGTTACAGGGTTGGGTTTTTTTATTATTTTGTCAGCTTTTTGCATTTGTTTTTCAATTAAGAAATTTTATGTTTGAGCATTCAGGTAAAATGTAAATAAAACTAATTAAACTAAGGCTGTCTTTGAAAGCAAGAGTAACACGTAATAAATGACAGTTTATATTTATGGAGCATTGTGAATAGTTAACAGTAATGAAAATTTCATCTGTAGTCAGTGAAGTGTTTGAAATAGTTCTGCTGAAACAGTTAAAAGACTTTGAGAAGTCTTATTGAGTATGATATTTCATCAGAGCCACTGATGTTAAAAAATAACCAGGATCAGAGAGTGAGGAATATACATTAGGGGAGAGTTTAAACAGTTAACGTGAAGAGTGGGTTTGTAATAAACAGAGCTCTTTTTTGTATATCAAATTGGATTCTTAAATGCAAACCTTTAAATATTTAGTGGTATTAGAGGTTAGGTAATACCCTCGAGGAAAGTTTTATTTAAAAAATATAATGTGAAATGCATGGCAACATAGTCATTGCAAATTGCCTTTCAAGAGAAGGTTTAGTTATTTTCTGTTTAATCAATCCTAGCTGCGAGGAAATTAAGGGAATAGAGTAAACAGAAGAAAACACAGTTCTTTCTTAAAGGCTAAAAGAGAGAATTACAAGTAACTGAGCTTTTAATAGGCTTACAAAAAATTTCTGTTTCAGGAGTAGAGAGGAAAGGGTGGGAGAGTAATTATCTATGAGTAATATTTTATTACAGACAAAAAGACCTCTAGCCCTTTAATTGAACAGAAACATTAAAAATTACATTATGAAACTAAGCACTTCGTCTAGAATGACTGTAAATATCGGTCAGGTAGGGTTGCTGGGCACCCAGCAAATAAGGAGTCTGTAATTAGTAATTAGTTGGACAAACATGGTGTGAGTATCATCACTGCTTTGTCAAATCATGTAAATATATATTCCATGGTCCTACTGAGGTGCTGCCAGCCTAAGACTATAATTTCACTTTCTCATTTTTTTTGTTATTTGTGAAGTTCTGAATGCATTTTCCACCTGCAACTTATCTTTAACCCATTCAAAATTTTTACTTCTCAACAGGAAAAAATTCATGAAGCAAACATCTGCAAGGGACAAGCTATACATTTTAGGTAATATAACAGTGCCAACTACCACTCAAAATCAGGCCTATGGTATTTCCTGACAATATTTCAATTCAAACTTCTAATTCTGAAATAGACTTGAGGCAGTGGAGGACAGTGGCCAAACCCAAAATCATATCTAAACCTTGATGTCATTGCAAAAATCCTGCTTGTCCCTTGCAGATGTTTGCTTCATGAATGTCTGAGCTTAAAGGAACTAGGGATTTGCAAAGCTATAAAAGACAAAAATAAGGCTAGAGAAGTAGTGTGATATGATCTAGGGTCTTGGGGAGAGTCTTGCTTTATGTATGTCTGAGTACAGATCTTCATTGGCAATCGGTGGTTGTGGGCAGTGTCTTGGCTAGGCAAGGTTGCCATTTACACTACAAAGAAATGGGTAATACTTTTGCTCAGAACTGAGAGCTGCATTTTTGTGTTAAGTAAAAGTAAACTCACTGTCAGACAGCACATACTGGGTTGAAAGAAGGGGTTCTTCACTGCCTGTGTTATAAACAGGTAAATTTTACTTAGTATCTACTCTTGACTTTTCCACTGGGAAAAAGTGTGTAAGAGCCCCAGCTTAATATAGCAGAAAATGAATAGCAACGACTAAATACAATAAAAACAAAAGTATCATGTGACAGAGGGTGGTAGAATGATGAGTTGGAAGGGAAAATAACAAAAGATAAATTAAGGGATTTATAATTAAGACTGAACTGATACAAAAGGGATTGACAGTCAAAGTACAGATCTATGTGTGTGAAGTATCCTTTCATTCTTGTAGCAACTGAGCTGTCATCTGTTTAAAGTCTTCCATTCTTTAGATTGTGAAGAATCTAGATATGATATCTTCTCCTTCTTATATATCCCTTCTGATCCATGATTAATTGCAAATTAGGAACTGTTAGGACAGAACATCTAGCAATTATATGCAGTTTCATTCAGTGATTTGATACAATGACTTACTGTAGCATATGTTTTTGAAGTATCTGCTGGGTGTCAATGGGTAAGCAGACCACGAGTAACTACTGAAAATTAGACAAGTGTTCTGCTTGGAGCATAAGAACATGCATCTATGTTTTGATAAACAACAAGTTGTTTCAAAAGCAATTTAATCCACTCCTATTTAATCATAAACTAACATAAAAACAGGGATTAGTTTTGTATACTGTGGGGAAGAACATTGTAAGATATGAATACCTGATGATTGCATGCAAGGTCGAACTTCCACAGGTATATAATAAGTAATATTGCTTTTCTGCAGGCAACTTTAATTTAGAGTACAATTTTGTCTAGAGGGGAAACAGCAGATGAGAAATCTGTGGCCATCAGTAAACAATCTGAGGAAAATTCTGCAGCAGTAAACCACTGCAAAAGCATCAACACAATGAATATCTATATAACATAAACAATGAATATTTAGTGCTCAGTTGGAACTTCTGAAAAGACCCAGAGTAAAAGAAGTACCTGGTTATGTTACCTCTGGAAGTGTAGCTTAGACCTATCGAGAACATGGAGGATTCTGTTACTTTGAGTCATAAGCTCACCTACAGGGCAAATCAGCTACACTTACGTGCTGTTATATTGTCTTCAATACATGTTTTGACTTGTTATTCTCAATTATATCTGGAATGGTGGTCAATGTCAGTGGCAAAGCTGCAATTTGCATGGACTGAGTTTTGAATTAAATTAAAGCTTAATGGCTGAGGTTATAAATAATTTTGAATGGATGGATTACTGCAGAAAATTGAGGTTTAGAGAAGGACGAATTAATCTTATCAGAAAACAGTGCATTTGTTATAGTTTTTCAATCAGATTTTTTTTTATCATGTTTAAGGTGTAAATCTTAATTAAAGACTCCTATGAATGTGCCAGTCAAACATGAAGTCAAAAGTCTCAGGTTATACCTTTTTCTTTAGTTTTAAATAAATTTATGTCAACTGCTGCCAGGTAACTTAAATTTTTATCTGAGGGATTTTTAATGTCTTCCAAAGCAGCAGTAAATCTCTTTCATGCATACCTCACAGTTATCCCAAATCCATATGCAATAATTTTTGTACGGTTCTTAAGTACTCAGGAAACTAATATGCACTTTAACCATCTATTCTGTAATTTTCAGGTTTATCGCATAAATCGTCATCACATAAATTGTAATTTTACAGTTTTATCACATAAATTGTGTCTTAACACTGTAGTACCTTTCTTAGCTGATAAGCTTAACATCCATGCAAGCTCATTACTTTTTTTTTCTTTTTTTTTCTGACAAAGTGCTGCTTTCTACATCACCATTAATCTCATATATCTGAAAAATACATTCCTTAAAACATTCATTCGTATTTCACATCTCTGGACATCTTTCAAGAAGAAGTATAATGAATTTCCTAGCAGTGTTTCTGGGGCAATCAGTGAGTTTCCCAAAGAATTCACAGATATTAGTGTTATCAAAAAAATACAGATTTTCTGAGTGTTATTAACTTCTGACATCATGTGCTGGCCCTCACAGACCTACAGAAGTTTTCAGTCTGGATACTGCTTTTGCTGACTCTGGTTTTGCAGACTGGAATTCAAACCCTCCATGTGGCGTACTTACTTTCCTTTTTGGGAAGGATTTGTAGAAAGTCATACAGCCAAACTTAATTGTCACCCCAAATTTCAGTATGGTCTATTACTGATAACACAATTTTGAGCTTGTTTCCACTTAGAAATTGTGAGCTAGGGTGTGTGGTTTCTTACTGTACATCCACTTGTCTTTTCCAAGCATTAAATGAGACATTTCCTTTCTTATAAACAGAGAAAGATGACCTAAAGTAAGGGAAATGAATTGGTAATAATACACTTACTTTTTCTAAACCATGGACAAACACTTCAGCTGTACAGTAAGACATTTTTTAGAAAAGTCCTGGGTTCT
>JANHGB010059368.1:0-17210 GCA_026283785.1 Coracopsis vasa | reverse complement strand
GAACCAACTGCGTACATTAGCACAAGCAGAAACTAGCTTTTATCACTTCCGTGTAAGCACACATTGTTAATTTTATATACTTTCTCATAAATCTAAAGTAAGCCATCCAAATAATCAAAAGAGTACATCTATTTATGGCACTGATGCTGCAAAGCACAGCAGATTACTGACATTTGTTTTACCTTTTAAAACCCATCATTTACAAACCTGAGTGTTCTTGCACTATAATATCATCTGCCTGTAATGAAATGGTGAGATTGAGCACTGTCACTGGCTCTCATCTGAATGTGCGAAACTGTGCTTTTCTCGGGTTCTCCAAGTGTGCTTGTGGCAGTTCTCCGTATTGCATTTTAAAGACGTACACCAGACAGAAGGACGGAGAAAAGTAAAATGACTAGAAATAGATACACAGAAGACAGAGAAAGCAGGGCTTTAATTGAGCATATCTCATTTACATATATCCAAGACACATTTTATCTTTTCCTAGTAGAATCATTCTGATGGAGGGAGGGGAAGGAAGGAAGGTGGTGAGTGTCATATCAATGTTTATTAGCTTAACATCAGTTTAGTCCAACTGATCTTCAGGTCAGAAAATTCACAGAGTTAGCTTTCTGCTTCCCTCCTCACACTTCCAACAGGATTTGAAAAGTGTTTCCTCATTTCAACCAAGATAACTAGCCAGGATACCCAATAAATCACATGGAAAGGTATGAGTGTCTTTCTGGTTTAAATTTCAAAACAGTTGTTGCTCTTCCCAACTTAGAATCATGAGAGAAAGATGAAATTGCAGCTTACGTACGTCTGCTGAGGTGTTTTATTGCACAGCCTTGTGGTGTAACTTCAGGCAAGTCACACTCCTCGCTTGCTCATTCTGTAAATCATAGAAAGTAAAGTTGCCTTACCTCGTGGGGCGAGGGGCAAGAGCCCAGTCCTACAGCTGACGAGTCATTGGAGCACTCCTTTCCCTTTCAGGCTGTTCATTTGATAAAGGCTTCAGTGTTGAGTCCGAAGTCACTGTTTCAAGCAGAGCTGCAAGATCCTCAGTTGAAAGACCCTTTGTAAAAGCTCTGCTCCCAGTGAAAGGCATTATCATTTTTTGATTTGAAAAGAACTGCATTTCTTATTGCTCTTTCAAGCTACAAAATTCTTTAAATCTTTTGTTTAAATTCTTTTTATATGCCCTGAATATCTGGATTCAGCACTCTTACACAAATATATAGTCTTACTAATTTCAGTGAATTTAAGTTCTGAATTTGCTGAACATTTCAATTGCATAACACTTTGCACATACAAACTGTTCATCGTTTAAAGAAATATTTCTGTCCCTCAAAGTTTCAGTGTTGCTCAAAAGTCCAGACCTAAACTGAGTTTTCATTTCCTATGAAGCATTAATGAAACATAAACCCTAAACCAAAGAAGTTGTTCTACTGAGGTATCAACATTGCAAATAGAAAATTAAAAATACCTTATTTAGACCATGTCAACTTTAACACACTCCACATCCATATGAAAGCAGGAAGTAGAAGAATTAGAAACCACTGCAACCTTCCTTGGCTAACATACATGCTTCCTGTACTCTGCCCGGGTCTTCAACTAAACAGGATTATGCCAGTTCACATAAACATAAGGAATTACAGTGATTTATACTAGTTGAGAACCTTGACACTACGGACTGACACCATACATATTTATCACACTGTTCACATTAATGAATACAGTCTTGCATGTCTAATGACATGAAAATTTGGAACAAAGAAAACTTTACTGTTTACAAACTTCTGTCAGGAGCCAAAAAAAGGGCTTCTCTCCTTGCCTCCTGCAAGATAAGCAGCAACACCACAAGTGGCAAAACATCTCTCTCATCATGAACAGCTTAGAAACCCCGATCACCTGCAGCCTTGTTCACCCGCAGCTACTGCTGCACTCCAGAGATACATTGTTGATACATTTTCGATACATTTTCTCATGTCCTTTGTACCCAGGAAGTACTAGAAAAACTGAAGCTAGGAGCTAAAGCACCGGTAGGAAATGCACAGTATCCCATGTTATCTTGCAGTTAACAGTTTTCCAGCTAGCTCTAAGTTTAGCTGAAGTACTTGCTTGCACACAGAATATGGGATAAGACCCAGACCCAAGCAACAGCCAAGGCATATACACCAAGAAGCAGAAGTTTAAAACCACACTTAACACAGACATGCAAAGCACATTCCACCTCCTGTGCGAAGGATGAAGTGCTCACTGAACAGCTTTTACCATTGCTGCAGTTGCAGGCAAGATGTGGGGGAAGAAAGGTGAAAGAATCAAGGGAAAAAAGGGACAGGCTTATTTTTTATATAAGATCTTTCCTTATTGCCAACATTCACTTCCAAACTTTGTTTCTTTTCCAGCACAATTAGATACCCAAACCAGCCAAGTAGCATAATTCACTCTTGGCTGTGTGGTGCTAACAGATTTGTCTCCATCTCGTTAGACCCACATTTTTAATTTGTGTTGCTTATGACAATGCATATGCAGGAATGAAGCTGTAAACTCTACAAAAGAAGTAGTATTCTACTTGAAAACAATTCTTTAAAAAGGAGATTAATTTTAAATGCCACTTACCATACTATTTCTCACTGAATGTAGAGCTTAGTATTTCTATTCCATTGTTTAAGCCCCTATGTGAGATTGCTCATTGCCAGATGATCCCTTCTGTCCTCTGCAAAATTTGCTGGTCGTGACAACTGCATTCCACTGAAGCAATTAAAATATAAATGCTTTTAAATACATTAGACTGAACTACAATGAACTTAGACAAAACAGGTGGAATCCCAGCTTTGAGGAAGTTAATGGAAATTTCAACATTGGTGTAAATGGGGAAAAAATGTCACTCAAATGAGGGAACTTTGGCAAAAACTACATCAAAAAGGAACTATCTATATGCATATGCACACACACTAAGCACTCCTAAACAGCAAAGCCAACAGAAAAGCTGGATGTCACTTCATTTCTTCTATAGAAGAGAAAAAGAGGGAAAAAACTCCAACTGCTCCTTCTTTTTCTGAATACTTAGGAAGCACTCAGATTTTCAGTAAAGAGGCCAAAATAACTGTCAAAAAGAAGCAGAGATAATACTTACCACTATACTTCTGTGGTATTACTTGTCTTGGCTCAGATATTTTCTCTACTATTTGACACTTTATAACAACTCTTAAAATAATTAAATATTCATAAATATAATGGTACAGCAACAACAACAACAATGAAAGGTCTTACGTCATCTCCAATTCTGATGCCACTGCTAAACCCAATCTCAGAAAAAAAAAAAAAAAGTAGAGTTGTATCACTTGTAATGTTTAATGCTGTCTGGTCCTAATGCGTTACATATTTTTTAATAATGACACTTTAATCCAAACTGTATACACTGCAAAGTAAAGAAATCAGTGATATATTGTTGATATTTACCAGTTGCAAGCGTGTCAACTGTTGTTAACGCACAATTTGTAAAGTATTCATCACCATTCCAGAAAAATACATTTCTGTGCATATACTACTCTTTCAAGTGTTAGTATGAAAATTCATTTCAGTTTTTCAAATCTGAAACAGTGCTGGATTTGTAGAATTCAGTAAAATGTCAGTCCAGTCCAGGCTTGGAGAAACAATGATAAGAATAACAGTATGAAAACAGGTATGTCCTTCATCTATTGAAAGGTATACTTTACTCTGTCTTCCTATGGATGATTCTATGATATACCTGCACTGCCATATTACAAACAGCTTGCTACATGTTCTATTATTTCATGAGCCACACAAAGAAATACACAATGAAGAAAAAATTATGAACATTTACCGCTGGTTCTCTTTCTCTTCTTTCTTTCATATGGAATCCATCCCACCTGCAATTCAGGAAATATGTACCTTTTGGTGGCTTTTGCATTGTACAAGAAAACGTACATGGTCAAACAGCTGATTAGAGGTCAGAAAAGCTGAAAGGTGATTTTCCAGACTACGTTAAAGCACGTCATCTCACTTGTCTTAGGCTGAAGTACCCATTTGTCTTTAAAAGTCATTACACATAATGAAAATATGAAAGCCAGGTTTTATGCAGCTGTGCTGGGAAGTACAGGTGTTTACCCAATACTTTTCTATAAATATGCTAAAGTCCTAAAAGCATCCATACACAGTCTGAAAGCATCCATAAAGCAGTGAAATACGTTAATTTAAAATTTATATAATGCAAATATAACGAAAAAAGAGAATGTGAAGAGCAAAGGAAAGGCACCAGTGAAGTTTAAGATTCTACAAATAGACTAGGCTGTATAAGCCCTTCAGGCTGAAAGGGCAACTTTATTTTAGATCAAAAGGCTGAATATTCTACACTTGGGATTTTTTTTAAACTTCAGGAAGGCAAAGCATAAATGGTCTAAGAAATGTCCATTAAAATTCCATTTTAAGTTGTAACAAATATGTCTAAGAATTTACAAGTCTCAGTATTAGCCAGTGTCTCCTACGATTCTGTCCTTTCTATGCAGCTAATTTGCCCAAATGATATCTAAAAACAAAATACTACAATGATAAATAAACCACTTTTAGGTCCAGTTGCAAACAGTTTCAAATTTTCCAAAAGTAACTTGTGTAAATTTGCCTGTGCAAGACTGATATATGTGACCCTCAGTTTTATCAACGTAGTAGCTACAATTCTATTAACACATTCAGGATTCTGAGCTCATGCAGAGCTGTCTACTGTTATGTTATTTTAATGCTCAATTTCAATACTGTCAAGCAACATAAAAATGAAATACTATTTTATTCATATTTATTGCTGAATAAGTTGGCACAATAATCTGGGAAGTCAAATTAAGTGTGTATTTAATCTGTACCTCTGCATCCACAGACTTTATTTGCCTTTCATCTAAGAGTAAATATTCTCAGGACTTAAACCAACGTTATACTTGAAGTCAGTAATTTTTTATATTTATGGAATCTTGATGTTTGCCTAGAGCTATTTAGTCATGATCTCAGATGTAAAAACTCTGAATTTCTTAGCATCTTATGGCTGCAGCTAGAAGTGAGACAGAATTACATGCAAAAAAAACCCCAAAATCAAAAAAACCCTAAAAACATGGCCTCTAAAACAGCCTACTGACCTATATCCTTTTTGCAACTCAAGATCCTTCATCACCCTGTGCATATACATTTTTTGGGAGCTAAGGAATTTGTGCATTAATAGAAAATGACAGTTGAAAAGAAGAATCTATCAGACTGTGTTTGCATGATTATTTGTATCTTCATGAACTGCAATCCAAATCAATTTTACTGTTTACTAGGAATGGAAATCAAACACTAGCTCCTAGAAAAGCCAGCATTTAAATAAATGGAAGGTTCTTAAAACAAGTGTAGCTGTTCAGCGTATCAAGCGTAACATTCGCATCAATCTCCAAACTGTTTATTTTTGGCACGTCAAATGTGTTTTGGACAAGACTGTTGAATTTTATTTTGGAGCAAGGCCAAGCAATTTAGTGTGAATTTTGATTAAGCTTGGAGTAACTAGGAACTACTCTGGTTTCTTCCTTTCCTGATAAGCAGAATCCGGATATATCCTGTTGGTTATTTTAACTGAATACTTAACTTAATCTTGCAATTAGTCATTGCCTAATTGTGAGGAAACCAACTACATTCTAACAACTTAAAGTGGCATTCTGCAACTACTAAGTGATGCTATATTTTCACATGAAAAATTATTCAAATGTGTTTAGGGTTCATGTCTAAATCAGCAGATATAATCTATAATTATTAGAGCAGCAGTATCTGACATAGATACACAGTAAAGAATGTACTTAATCATAAAACTGCTAGGAAGATGACCTTAGGCCAAAAATACAAATTTTACTGAGGCAAATACATTGCTGAGATGTTATCACACTGTATTCAGAGAAGAATACAAATTTAGGTTCTGTTTGTGCATGACAAGGAAGATATTTTTTATGAAGTTTCAAAATTTTGTTTAATAAAATAATAATCCAAATCTTTCCAGTATGAATAATTCTAGTGTGATGTGTCTTCAAAACTATTTGGGAAGAAGTAACTTTGCTTCATGTATTAAAACTACCACTTAAAATAAATTGTAAAAAAAGGTCTAAGAACCCACAACTATATTTCTTGCGATCAGGGCCTAGAACTGAATGCCAAATTAGACTAGCCTAGTTGCAAACAAAGCTGGCAAACCTTCTCCAGTCCTTCCTGATACTAAGCTTTACTACATAAAGCCATATGAATGTATCTCATGGCTGACTGTGGTACAGCATGGCAAACTGTTGGATGAATGTTCCCAGTGCACTGAGGAAGAAGCTGTCTACATTCAAGCACATTTCTGCAGTTACAGAAGAACACAGAACTACACATCCTTATCTGATTTTGTGTGTTTCTGCAGCATTAAGACCACAGAGTTATTAAACCCAAAGCAATTTAAACATGAGTCTAAATCCAGCTTTAAGCAACATTAGTTAGTTTGGACAAAGAGAACCATGGAACTGAGTTATGTTCCTGTCTCCAGATGTAATCAAACAGCAAGTGTAGTGAAACCTGAAAGCAGATCATGTTCTGTGAGGCACCTGAGATGTCGAAATTAAGGGTGTAATTCCCCTTGGGAAATCCAGATTTGGGATTAACTTTTCTCTGAAAGTGCCTCTCTTTCTTGATTTTAGTGTGACAGTATTCCTAACTTCAACCTGACAGCTAAGTTTTTGAGCTGAATGTGTGCTTGGTTCAAGATTTTATAGAATCTATGGACATCCAGAAAGCTTAAACAAACTTGTTTAGAAGGACAAAGTATAGCTTTTAGATACCTTTAGGTAAGGTAGTCTTACATACTTCAAAATATTTATATTTTTGTTATGGCTAAAAATTAGCTACAAAAATTACCTACACTACTACAATACATTTTTACGATTGTCTAAGTTGTTCACAAAGTAAACTGGAGTGACTTAAACCAATGTAAGCCTGCATTTTCAGTTCAGTCAAAATCTATATACAGAGAGCTTAAAAGAATATTCCACAAGCATTGCCTGTAGCAGACATGATTAAATAAGAATTTTCAGTTACATCCACATAAACCTTTCCATTTACATTCAGAGCAGGTGTACTCAACAGTTTTATTAACACAAACTTATCTTAGCCTACAATAAATGTGTGCACATCCTTTTAAGATATAATATAATTTTATCATCTAAGATATGATAAAATTGTAGGCAGTATTTTCCGTGGATGACTTCTGTGATTTTATCAGAATATTAAATATAAATCTGCTCAGATCCCCACATTCCTATATTTTCCTTTATGTCATAAGTTGGTTTAGAAGTTTAAAATTTTTCTAAGTCTATGCCACTGCCATTGAGTTCAAACACCCTGTCCCACTAAACTCCCCAGTGTTTGCTTTGCCTACATGATGACAGTTTGTTTCAAGACTGGAGGGAAAAGGCAAGGAAACCCAAACAAGGAAAAGGATCAGGAGACAGGAAAGGTTCATTGATATTTAGCCCATGGGAGGCCATCACTGCTCATCAATGTGAGCTAAAATAATTAGAAAAAAAAAAAAATCAAATTAATTCAGTGATTTACTTATACTCTGTCTTTGAACTATTTATTGGTATGACAGTGGGGAGCTGAGTCAGTAAGAAAAAATGAAAGAAATAGAAGGTAAAATTAACATACTACAGTACCCTTTGATGTAGAGTTGCCAAATGGGTTGGTCTGGATTCCTTTTCACCTCTTTGTTAAGGAATCACAGGCTAATCTTGATGAAATCAGATTCACTTAATCTCTTTTGGCATAGTTTGTCATGCAAGACATTTCTTTTTTAGATGTTAACAATTTTAGAGTCCTGTAAGTTGTTCTGTTTAACAAAAAATTGAGATAACAGTGAAATATTGTAAGGTTCATCCCACATGTTTAAGTGGGCATGGACATTAAACTATATATCAGAGTGAATTAAGGATTTGATCTTACTTTTCTAGTGTAGCCAAGAGGTATGCTTTTGATGCCTGGAAATGCATAATCAAGCCTTAATTACTCCTTCTTTCTCATATTTCAGTAGTATTTACCTTTAACTTAGAATATTTATTAAAATGTCTTCATAGCTTTGAGACAGTTGAGAAGTGCCTTTAACATTGATTTACTGAAAACCAATACTAAGAACAATAATACCAGGTAAAATTGAAAAGAAATACACTTCACCATTAAAATAATACAATGAATACTCCCCCTGAAAATAGTCTCATGAACTTAATTTCTAATTAAGTATCACTGAAGACAAAAGGAAGTTACTATGGTTAACTTAAACTGCAACATTTTTTAAATATCTTCAACTATGCTTACCTAGAAATGAACTTTTGTCATTCATTCTTACTGTGTCTCCTGAAATAAACTTTCTCCAATAGGACTGATACCAGTTCTGTTAATGACCTTGCCTTCTGCTTTCAGATTTGCTTTCTTAGCACAAGGTCATTGTCTCCCCTGTTGCCTGGGTGGGAGACCACTACTATATAATTCCACTCTAGGCTCCCATTGGAAAGAATGAACAAAAGATAACTGGAAAGTGAGTGCAAATAAAATCCTTTTGTCTTTCTGCAGAGCATGGGAAGTGTTGGCAAGCTATTTTATTATGTGAAATTTTGGCTTCGCTGAAGTTAGCATATGCTTTGCTATAAACTTCATCTGGGCAAGAAATTCACACCTGGTTTCTATGACCTCTCTTTAGTTGCTGTGAGCTAGCAGTATCAGAGACTTCAACCAAGCCAAGAATTCACTCTAAGCAGAAAGTATTACCAACACTTCCTGTCATCTTCAGGGAGAAGACAAGAAATAAATACACCAGAATGATAATGCTTGCCAGAAAGGCTTTTGTGAATCCTAGGTTGTGTTGTGTTTAGCAGTAATAGTGCAATTTGAACAATAACAAAAGACAACAAAACTTTGTGACCCAGAGACTGGAAAAAATATTACTTAGAAGCTTAGATTTCACCAGCTTCTCATCTGGATTACAACAGAGTTTGTAATGGCACGCTGCAGTTAATACTTTTTTCAAAGCTGTGTTTTCAAATCTCTGCACCTGACTGCATGTTGGCCAAGTTCTGGAAATGGAGCTACCTGTGTGCTACTCTGGAATTTATGGAATTAAAATATTCCTCATATCTAAAATTAGACTTTATAGAAGTTTTAACAAAGTAACGCTCTCAATAGAGGCAGCTCAGCTCTATTAGGCAAAACTGTTTAAATAAAAAGGTTTGAAAACAGATCTACTCACTGTTCACTGTACCCTTGCAGGTTAAGTCTTTCCAAACCATTGTCACAAAAATCTTGCAGCTTTCTATTGCAGCTTTCTATTGCCCACCATGTGTCTCAAAAAGTCTTTTTCTAACTATTATCACTGAGGCTTGGGCTAGGATTTGATCTCTGCTGCAAGAAGCCTTCCTTGACTACAGCTACATGCTTCTTGGTTTTCTATCCCTGTTCCAGCCTGACAGTGTCAAAGCTTCTCATAGGATGGTTGAGGTTCCAAGGGACATCCGGACACCACCTGGTCTAACTCCTCTGCTCAAACAGGGCCACCTACAGACAGTTGCCCAGGACCATGTCCAGAGAAAATGTTTTCTACCTACACACACTAAACTACTTCCAGAGAAGATTCTGTTCTCCCTCAGGACACAGCAGAGGGTCCTGTCTTTTCTTTCCTTCCTGATGTCATAATACTTGTCATAAATATTTTGCTTGATTTCTTTTAGAATCTAGACCATAAAACGATATTCAGTCATTTCTGACAAATTCCTAATTTATAGGCAAGATATACCTCTTCTTTCTGAAAAAATACATGATCTACTGGTATATATATGAAATTACAAAGATTCTATCACACACCCAGGCTAATAGTTCCATGTGTAACCATGTTTATGTTATTTCCCCCCTTCCCATGTGCCCTGTTTTTCTCAATTTATCTAACTTCAGGCTTCAGCCCTTTGATTATGATATGACTTTACCTGTTAAATATCCTTATAGTTTCAGAAGTCTTACATCTGTACAAATTTAGGCTATCCTTAACTCTTCTCCTGAAAACCAAGATGGACTGAGGAGCTTTTGGTTTGTGTTATTTGTTTTTCACTACAAAGCAGTGTGGTTTCATGGTGGGTTTTTTGTTTGTTTGTTTTGAGTTTTTTTTCTCTGGAACCATTCCTGCTTGCTAAAATCAATTAGAAACCAGAATGCTTGGATGGTAGAAGCTAACATAATGGCATGGTTATACCACCAATACCATATAAAGTAGTAACACAGCTACATTACTCCTACTTAATATTTATTTCTGTTAAGCCCCATCCTTTTTAAGGCATCACAATGTGCATGAAGCTATCATTACCTCTCTTAAAGACTTACAGCTTTGCAAAATGCTGTATATCACTCAGTAAGCTTAGCCTTGCAGTATTTGCTCCTGCAAGTGTAACCTTACATTTGATTTCACTGTATCACCTTTTTCATGGGCAATCTAAATGACAGTACAAAAACTGACATGTAATTATTTCCTACTCAATCATTTCCATGTCAACAGCAAGCTATTCACAGTGTTTTCTAGCTGAGGGAAGCCAAGCCGTATGCTCAGTTTAATGATGTTTATCTAGAGGTAATGTGATAGCTTTGCAGCAAGCCAGCTGAGCCATCTCCAAATTTTAAGGGAATGTTCTATGTAGGAACATTATTATTGTGAAAACTGGAATGGGAAAAGTAAGAGAGAAATAAGTTTTGAAGTTGCTTAGCAATGACTTGCCTAACTTGTAACTACTTATATTTCAGAAACTAGTTGATCAGTCATTAGTACCATTCAGACCTGCTCTCTCTCTCATACAAGGTGTACCAAGGCCACGCTTGCATACCTGATTTATGTAAAAACACAGTCAAATTCTAATGGCAGTCATATAGAGGCCATAAAAAACTACTATAGATAAACTTATAGAGCCCTTTTTTGTTAAGGACAAAATAGCTAGTCACAATAAATACTAAAGCTTTACATTTATTTAAAAATCTATCTTATGGATGGCACATGTATATGAAGAAAGTACACATATTTTCAACACATCAACGTAGTGTGTTACTTGTTTGAATGCTGCCAAAAGTCAGCAAAACTAAAACCCAAATGGAATAAACCCTGCCCAATATCAGCTGCAATGGCTAGCGCTTCTAAAGTGATCAGCGTAAAACTGCACCTGAGCAAAGATGGTGGTGGATGCAGTAACAATCGTAATATAAATGTTCATATATTGGAAGATGTTTTAAAAAAACCATATAGAATGATAGAAAATATCACACACTAAGAATGCCATTTAAAAAAGCATAAAAGTAAACCTGAACTGATTTCTGAAAGACTAACAAGTGTAAGTTGATGCTGTAGAAAACAAGGTAAAACATATATACCTGCTTGATGACCAATAAGATTAGAGTCTCCATACAAGTGGAGACAATGCTCAAATAGGATAAAGTCGAACTGATACCTAGTATAACAAATAAACTGAAAATAAACAATTGATGAAACCAGGTAAGGGAGGGAGCAATTTAAACAACACCTACAACAGAATTACTTTACTTGTGTAGGAATACTGGTATGGTATGCTAGCAAAACAGTGTTGTAGCTACAGCAAATCAGGCCTTGAAAGCCTCCAAGAGGGGAGGCTACAACCATTCCAGACAACCTGCTCCACTGCTGGACTGTCCTCACAGTGAAGAGGTTTCTCCTCATATCCAGCAGGAACTACTTTCATTTCTGCTTGCGCATCCTCCCATCATGTACTTCTAACAGCTCAGATTCATTTTTCTTGATGACCTCCTCCTATGTGTTAGAAAGCTGCTACTAGGTGTCCTGAAGACTTCTCTTCTTCACGCTGATCAAACACCAGTTTCATGCCACAAAATATCCTCCTGTAATAAAAATTATACTGACACAGAAAGCAAGTTCCTTGAGGCTGTATTTGCTTTACATCTTTTATGTAGCCAACACAGAACAAACAATAATTTGGCTATAAGCTCATCTGGGTACATACTTTCAACTCTCCTTCATAACAGATTGCCACCAGAGTTTTTCTCCTCTGAATGACTGAAAACGTGCTTTGTGAGATATCTTGATATCCTTTGCCTCTACAAAAAGGTACGACCTGTGCAACTGATTCTTTTGTCTGTTGCCCCTTTCCACTCATAAACTTTGGGGACAGTGAGTGCATTATAACAGTCACCTTTTTCTTTGGTGAATATAAGAAAGCAAATGATAACAGCGAAGAAACAGGAATCATAGATTCCTGCTGGAATCAATGGATATCAATGGAATATCAATGGATAGTTTCTTTTTAATATAAAAGCATATATACACAAAAAATAAATACAAGTACTAATTATTTAAGTGAACATTTGCCTTGCATTATTTTACACAAAATCTCCACACTTCTAGTTATTTCACATCAAAAAATACTGTTACCACTTTTTAGTAAATGCTAGAAAGGATCTCAAGATTTAATCATCCAGAACAGTAGGACTTATTTTGCATTTGCTTATTAGATAAACTATTAAATTACTACCATGTATTACTGTGTCGAAGACCTTATATGATAACAAGCAAACCCCCTCCAATTTCATAGAATTGTTCAGGTTGGAAAAAGACCTTTAAGATCATCAAGTCCAACCATTAACCTAACGCTGGCCAGTCCACTACAAAACCATGTCCCTAAGCACCACAGCTGCACGTCTTTTACACACCTACAAGCATGGTGACTCCACCACTTCCCTAGGCAGTTGTTCCACTTTAATCAAGTTAAAACACAATGTAAATATATGAAATAATAAAAGAAGATAAATGAGAACTACATTTATACAAATACATACTGTTTCTATAAAAGGGAGAGCTAAATAAAACATACGAAAAAACCACAGAAATCATCACTTCCATGGCTATTAAGTGGTTGCATGGCATTTCAGGGATTAAATCAAAAATTAGTGGCAAGAGGTATTTTAAGCCATGGGTGAAGGCTCTGTGGACTGGCTTATGAAAGATATTCCATATTTTAATAGGCTCTGTCAAACAGGGGGACAGATTCTAGCAAATGAACCAAGCATGTCAACAGAAAACAAAATGGTTGCTGGAGTATAAGAATGAGAACAGACACTGAGGCCTGTCAGCACATAAAAGAGACAGGACTGTACAAACTCTTATTGGCTTGTTTGTCATGCAATAAATAAGAGACCAATAGAGACTGGAAGATGAAAAGATCAATATAACTAGATTTAACATGATTTTTCATCTCTTATTTCAGAATGCATATGCTACAGCTAAAAATATGGGAAATAATGTTTTAGATAACTTATAGTTTTAGGTAACTTAGTCATACAATAACAGAAAAGGATTCATTCATGAATATATAATAGTGAAGAAATAGCAAAATTTAGGTATGCTGTAGTGTGCATACCTACAGAAATGGAAATTTTTATGATGGCACTGAATTATAGGTTTGAATGCTTTGGGAAGCAATAGTGCTATCAATAGTGACAGAGCTTGTCAGACAAAGGTGAAGATTTGGAATAATCCATTTTAGTTTCAAAAAACTGGATTTACTTTGAAGTTGATATATACTTAACTACAGGAAAAAAAATATCACGCCCATATTACAAACCAACTCCTTCAGTTCCTATGCTAAAAATTCTGTGGAAATGAGAAATTTCTCGAAGTAAGGACGTGAAGGTTTGGCTTATAGTGGGATGTCTGGCAAATATCTCATTGACCGCATCAGGCACGGAAACGATTTTAGAGAACTACACTATGAGAGCCCTCTGCTGGGTGAAAGAGGAAAATACCCCCGAAATACGACCTGCCAAGAAAGACTCCTGCCATTTGAACTGGATTTTTAAATCAAAGATTGTAGTGGTTTTGAATTACTAATTAAAATTTATTTCTCTGAATCACCTATTACAAAATGGTGAGTTCTGACATCACTTCTCCTTTATAATTACCCTCTGTGTAATGAAATAGGAAGAATATGTTAAACTAAATCCTTGTCAACAACGCAGAAGAAAAAACCGTTACTACATCATGCATCCCTCTCTGCAATTTCTATTAATGGAAACAGGAAACATTAAGCCTTAGTAGTAGCTTGAATCTCTAGCATTCCCTTGGGTCTTGTAAAATAAACATTATAGACACCAAAACTTTTAATATTGAATAAAGATTCTGAGATTGCTCCTCACTATGTACATACACTGGTCAGCCTCTGCACAGTTTGCATATACTCAGTGTCTTTTAACTCCAGATGTTTAAAAATCTTTTGTCTCAGGATACAGGCAGAGGTCAATTTTGGTTGTAAACGTATTTACTGAGAACCAAGTGATAAATGATCCACATGGTTAAAAATCAGGTATTTAAGAAAGGATAGAAATAGCAGAAAGTAAAATAATTTGTTCTTCTGTCAAGTCAAAACTACAGATGTAACTGCTGCTGCAATGCCACTACTGATCAAAAAGACCTAAAAAACAAACCTTCAAAGTCAGCAACTATAATCTCACTCCACTCCTCCTCTCTGTGAAACTGCTTTGTGTTACTGCCCTACTCTTCAACAGTATAGAGGAGAATAATGATTTCCTTTGCATTCTCCAAGATGTTATCTTCTATTTAAGTACAGTTGCCACTTGAATGGCATTAATCACCAGCTTGTTCAGGTAAGAAGTGGCTCTTGGTACCTTTCTTGTCCAACCTTCTGCTCAAAGCAGAGTAACAATGACTCCAGACCTAATTGCTCAACATTTTACCAGTCAAATCTTGTAAATCTCCAAGAATGGAGGTTACACAACCTATGTGAGCTATCTGCTCCACTGCTTAATTATCTTTAATGTTATTTTCTTCCATACCTACTCAGATCCTTCTATTTCAATTGATGTCTGCTGTCTCTCCTCCTATCATACAGCACTGACTTCATCATCTAGAAAACTTCCCTTCCAGCCTGCTGTTAGGGGCCCCAAGCCATCTATTCCTCTGGCTGAACACCTCACCTCTCCTCACAAAGCAAGTGTTCCAGATCCAGACATCCTGGTGACCCTCCCCTGAACTCGTTCCAGTTTATCAGTGTACTTCTTGAACTGAGGAAATCAGATTCATCAACTCTTTCCTTTCACAGGGAAGCATTAAGCCTACCTTTTTGTCTCATTCTGAAATACACAGGGAACTTCTGTGCTCCTGGGTACAGGCTTAAGGCCTATTTTGTTGGTTATAGATGAGGCTGTATCACTCACTACAATATAAAATCACCACTCCTGGGCTGCTAGATACCCCTTAAGTTCAGAATTCTTTATTCAGTCCATATGCTAGTTTTAAATAATGTAAGTGGCTTCAAATCAGTCTTCTGAGCCAGAAGAAATTCACCCTTATCATGATTACTCATTTAACTCTGTCAGATGATCAAAACCCTTGTTGACAACCTAAGAACAGGTATACTGAGCTGGGCTATCTGAAGATAATTGGAATGACTGAAAGGCTGTGCAGCTTCCTATACTGACCTTTCAGCACCAACAGTAAAAGCTTCAGAAAACAGGGAAAGCTGAAGAAGCTTCCCTTGCAAATCCTGGCTGTTTCTGGCACTCCCATGCTTAGGGAGCTTCTGAGTTGGAGGATGCTTCTTCGACAGAGTGCTTAATACTGCCTGACAGATCTCTCATCCATGAATTTCTCTATTAATTTTTAAACATGCATACTCTTGCTATTCAAATCATCCTAAGGTAAGGATATCCATCTTTTAAATTGTATGAATAAGTCTTTCTAAGCATGCTGCTTGTTAATCTATATATGCCCAGTTTTCTTGATACAAGCATGACTAATTGTTCTCTATTCACTGTTCCTCACGCCAGTCAGAACTGTCAAAATCCAATCGTTTCTCCTTGAGTAGCATCTTTTCCAAGAGAGTGATTCCAGATTATTTAATTTTTTTCTTTAAACAGAAGCTAATCCTTACTTTGTTCATGCTCATCTTCCTCTAAACTGTCACAAATTCTGTATCTCTTTTTGACATGGGTGTCAAAACAGCTCACTGTTCACAAAGTGTAATGATGATTTAGTTGTCTATCCCCTTCCTATTACTATCATTATTAGCCTTTTTGACTACCTCTGAAGATTCATTTTGTCAAAAGCTAAACTTATTGGCAGCTTTGCCATTAAATTCAGGGCACCAGAATTTAAGCTATTGCTTTGCTTACTCTCCATCTAGTTTCCTCAGTCCATCCTGGGAAAATCTTTAAACCTCTTCCTTCCAAGTTTATGCCTTGGTTGCAGTTTTCCCATGTACAGAAGACCAGAAGTATGTACAAATAATTCAGGACAACATGCAGAAAACAGTACTTTGGATGTTCTAATATGATCAAGCATTCAGTTCATTGTTTGACTAATATCATGAGAAAAATCTGAGTAAATCTCTTTATATTCTGACTAAAAACATCAGGTGAAAAGTTTCAGGGGAATATAGCAGTTCACATATTTTTGTGTAACGATGTTCACACATTTCTATCATGGGAGTTCAAATTGGTTTTGTTCTTTTCAGCTCGTACAGAATTGTAATTTACATATAGAACAGCTTTTAGTTATTGAGAGTTTTTTAAAATTAAAAAAAAAAAAAGAAAGAAAAGAAATAAACCAACCTTGAAAGTTTCTAATCATTTTTACAGCCCATTAAAAATGATGTTACTGACTTACACTCCCTATTCTCCTGGAGGAATGAATCACCTCTTCTGCTCTCTGACTCCTTTTTTACAATTCTGGTTTTGTTGAAGTAAACAAACCGAGGAACAAAACAGAACATCCATAAACATTATTTTGCAGGTTTTAGTAACGTATTAAAAGAACCACCACTCTAAATTCCTCCATAGATTAATTCTAATTTTCTAATTAAACTATTGATTTTTAATTTTTAACTAATTAATTTAATTTAATTTTTACTAATGCCTTCTTCCCCGCCTGATGCTTTGGTCTGACGTTGATGTTTGAGGCGTCCCTGCCCATGTCAGGGGGTTGGAACTAGATGATCTTAAGGTCCTTTCCAACCCAAACCATTCCATGATTCTAGTTAGCATGTCACAATCTTTTAAAAGATGATCTCTCTTCTGAATTAAAAAACACCAAAACAACAACAACAACAAAGCCCCAAACAACTACCATGGGTATAAAAGACACA
>JANHGB010059365.1:0-12022 GCA_026283785.1 Coracopsis vasa | reverse complement strand
AGTACTTTTTTTCTCCCTTGTCTTTTGGTCTTATTTCTTGTGTAGTACTCACCCCTTTTGTGGAAAAAAGGGAAAAAGAACTTAATGCAGTTCAGCTGGAAAGGCCAGCGTTCCGCTCATCTTTTGGATGTTGTGTGGTAGAGGGACAGTCCTGAAAAACTTGACTTTAGCATGCAGGGGTAAAACATTACCTTCTTCTCTGGAAGAGCTGGTGACAGTGTTTTAAGGTGGTAGCTTGACAAGCATTTCTTATTTTGGCAGTAATATCAGTAAACAGTTCCCATCCTGTTCCCAGATGCTCATTTTAGTGCTATCTCCTCTTTTATGTTGGCATAGTTTTTTTTGTGCAGCTGCATGGCAAATCAGATCAGGGAACTGATCCAATTAAAATTTTTAATTGTGGTTTTTTAATTCTTTGGTGGTTTTTAAAAATAAACCAAGCAGTGATAAAAAGAAGCATATTTTGCTTTTATCGTTATTTCTGTAAAAGTAAGCTCGAGTCTGGTGTTCCTTCACTGGAAGACTACAGAGTGTAAGTAATAGCATTTTTTTTTTTTTTTTTTTTTTTAAGTTGATATCTCTCAACACTGAAAGTCTTGGAAAATACATCTTCCCATATCTGTTTCTTCTGATCAAAGTCCATGTCTTGGCATCTATGAAGTAATTATCCTTCAAGATGATTCTTCAGCTGGAGCTCATGTTAAGCTGGAAACCAGATGCTGTTAAATTTGTCATGCTGGCAGGGAAGAGAACCTCAAAAGTTGTGAGAGTTTGCTGTAGGGCAGCCTTTTTATTCTCACCGGGACCACATCTGCTCCTAGAAACAGCACGTAGATAGAAGAGGGGGGGGAGTTTGCATTTGACATGCCTCCATGCATGAACGTACTGGCTGGGGAGAGGAGGAAAAGCAAGGAGCCATGAGTAAGAAGGGCTAAGTGTTGTGGTAGCTATGCTGTTCTCCAAGGTATACAAGGTGTGGCATTGAAAACTTCACAGTGAAGCCTGGTAAACATTAAACTTTCCTATTGACAGTGGAAGAATTGATCAGGACAGATGGAACATCTGTCGTGGTCAAAGCTGATTTTGATTTCCCCTAAGGGTTGTGGAAAACTTCAGTGTATCCTCTGGCAAGCATGTTTGAGCCTTTTGTAGAGGACAGAAGTGACGCTTGTGTCTACCTAACAAACACCATAAGTTTATATATAACAAAATGTTTCAGGGGCACTGTTGGCTGGTATGCTTACAGTTTCTTTGTGGAAGGCATAAGGGAAAGAGGTGTTGATGGGTCCCAGCAGACTGAAGGAGCTGAAGCCTCACAGAGCTGCACCACTACCCTTATTTTGCCCTGTTCTTTGTCTGTTACTCTTTGTGGGATATCTTTTTCTTGGCTCTGCATGACAGCATGTACAAAGTGAGGTGCTTGGTTTTGCAGTGTTTACACAGTGGGGTCAGTTTACAAGCTTGCATTTGACAGGCTTGTAAACAATCAAATTAATGTTAAATTTCCTACATATTTTTATGTCTGAGTTCTATTTCAGTTTGTTTCTTTGCTGTGATATTAGAAGAGTGCTTTTTACTAGCAAATCAGATAGGTGTGTCCTCTGAAAGCACCTTAGATGTATTTTGTGGATACAATTATGTTTGTTTGGTTTTTTAATAACTTCTCCAAAAGTAAACTATTTGATATGTTTTCCACTTTAAAAGGAGAGTAGTGGAGGGAAAGAAGAGTGAGTGTAGGAAGAAAAAAGTTTGGAGGTCTGGCTTTGGGGTTTTGGAGCGAATGAAATGAGAAACGGAGTTGACGTGGATGATGATACCTGACTTTAGGCTTGCTTCCCTTGTTGTGCCCACACGTATGGAAGCACTTCAGTGTCTCAGATGAGCTTGCACCCTACTTAGTCAGTGGGCATTGCTGAGAGCTGGAGGAGCCTAAGTACAGCATTGGTTGTTGCTGTTTGTGCCATTTTATGGTTCTGAAGGCTCGGGTGTGAAACACAACCTCAGTTTTTCTTGGATTCCGTATCTTTTTGTTGACCTACTGTTATTTCTTACAATTTACTCCCTCTCTTCTTGTGGAGGAGGGAGATACGTGGAAAGAAGCATCTCTAAAATATTCCAAGAATTTCAGAGGGGAGACAGGTTTCAGATCAGGGTGAAGCCAGGCAGTGCCATTAAATAACATGCCCAGTCTGTTTTATGGGCATCCATGCTATTTGTCATTGGAGGGCTGGCTTTATACACACAACTGATGGCTCCTGTCATTTGATGAGATGGATTAAGTTGGCTGGCAAGTTTTGATGGGAGGATTCATACCACTGGGATGGAGACATGCAAGGCGATGCTTTTAAAAAGCATTTTTAACAGGCTGAAGTTGTGTGCACTAAACATTGTGTTATGCTGTTCTCTTTTGATTGTTCAGTATTTGGGGTTCACAAGTCCAGGAAACATGCATAAGTCAAACATTAAAAGTGTTTAAGATTGCAGGCACTTATTTATTTCCAAGAACAAGCAATTAATTTTTTAGTGTCCTAAAAATGCTGGTATACTTAAAAGAAAGTTTAACAATGATGTCCTTTGTGGGTAAGTTTTTGAGAAGGTTTGTGCTGCGGGAGCAATATTTCACAATATTTGCACCATTTGTGCTTTCAACAAAATACTGGCTTCCTGTAAGTAGTTAGTCTACCCTACGAAGATAATCTATGTCCAAAATTACGGATTTCCATTCTTCCTTCTTGATCTGCTTTTACATCTATAACAAAATGTTTCAGGGGCACTGTTGGCTGGTATGCTTACAGTTTCTTTGTGGAAGGCATTCTGATGAGCCAGCCTGAGTATCATTGCAGCTTTTGACAGCAAAACTAAGTAGCGAAGCAGTTTATCAGAGATGCTTAATTGCACACATGAAATTGAGTTTATCCTGTGGTAATATTGCTGTCAGCAAACCTTGTCATTTTGGAGCAGCTGCTGTCACAGAACACCATCACATTAATAGTGAGTGACCATTATGTTCTGCTTTAATCTTCTAAATAGTCTTTAAAGTACTCTGTCCCAAAGGGACTTAGAAGCCTCTCTTAACAAAGTAAGTAGAAGTACTGATTGTGATATTGCCATGACTATAAATTGCATTTTGATAGGATTAATATATAACATAAAAATCTAAATGCACCTATATTTGAATTTAGTTAAAATATTCAATTGACAGCTTAAAATTAAATCCTAAGGTAGCACATGCAATGTACAAAATATTTATTTTGCTCTTTATAAGCTATTTTAATAGAACTGCTATATTTATTTGTGATTAAATTAACTTGACTCTGAAAAACTTAAAGCATAAATAAAATTAAGCTTTATCATTTAATACTTAGAATTATATGCTGCAAATATTAATTAGGAATACATTCTTTTAATAAAGCAGTCTGGGTTTTGTTGCACCTTTCTGTGTTTTTTTTATTAAGCCTTCCATGGCATTTATTTTTCTCAACACTTGCTTTGGTGTTCAGATTTCCTGAAAAATCTGGTAGAAAAATGTTATTTTAATAAGTGTGTTGAATGAGAAGATGGCTTTCCTTTAAAGCCCTAAAGAGGTATTTCCTCCCACCCCCCCTTGGAATATCCAATTATACATTTGGATATTGAAATGTGAAGTATTTAATGATATGCAAATATTAGAAGACCTTGAGCAAACTCTAAACTAGGGCTGTGGCTTAAACCTGGAGTAACTAAATGAACTGTACAGAAGGAGTTTCTTTTTCATCATTTACAACATTACACTTTGAGAGTCTCTTCTATATTTGCAACTTTTTAATATTTATCACATCTCTTAGTCCAGTGCTGAAAACTGTACGTAACACTTTACAAGAGAGCAAGAGTTGGTGCTAATCTGTAGAAGATGCTGCCTCTCAGTAATCTGTGTGTGAAGTCTCTTTTTTTTGGCATGGCTGAGAAAGCATCTGTTGACTAGAATCTGAACCTAATAGGGTATTACGCTTCATCAGTCTTGTTTTTCTTTGCAGAAAAAGCTACAAATGAATGTAACACCAGTGAGGACTGGGGTCTTATTATGGACATATGTGACAAAGTTGGAAGTACTCCTAATGGGTAAGCTGTACCTGAGTTGTGACATGCAATTTCGTGTTTATGTGAAGAATATGTTTCAGAGAGAATGCGTCTCAAAATGCTCATCGTAGTCAGCTATGCAAAAAGTGCTTCCACTCCGCCTCTGCAAGCTCTACAGATATATGTAGTTGGCTTTAAAATTTTTTGAAAGAAATGTTCCAACAGGATTTCTAGTAGAGCAGTTTGTATATTCTGAGTGCATTCCAATTTTTATGGAGTTTCACACAGTAGAACAAGTTATTCGTATTTAATGATCTTGCATAAATTTTGAGAAGCAACTGTGCCAGTAGGAAAAAGTAAACTAGTTTCTTTGCAGAAAATTCTTTAGCTAGGACAGTTAGCTGTTTAAGATGAGAAACTTAGCAGTGTTTATTCATCAGGAAGAATGGGACTTATGGAGGGGGAAAGAGGGGAAAAAAAAAAGGGATCAAAACACAATCTGAATCAGTTTAGCCTAAGTGGTAATACTGAAACATAAGTGGTAGATCAGTGATTTTAGAAGAGCCGAAAGTATTTGCTGAATATCAAGGTAATATTTTTGAGCACTAACGTTTGTTTCAATTTTGAAGTAAACCTGAATTAGTGCATATGCTGAATTCTTAAGTGGTCCTAGAATTTTTATGAGTTATGTGTAAAGTTTACTACACTGAGAAAGGGTTTGGTTTAGGTTTTTCTGGTATTAATTGCCTCCCAAAGGGAGTAGCATATCTATTCTGAGAATCTTTCATCCTGAAGAAAAAAAGTGTAAGATGTCCTCTGAGTCCTTTATTAAAAATCTGTTTTATTTTTTGCTGTGCCAGAAGACTTTTGTAGAGGGAGCTGTTTTAAATCTACTTGTTTTGGAGGAGGGGAGACTGTAAGACAATGTATTTTTAATTACACATGCAAAATATATATATATAAAAAATATGTAATTAAATCTTAATATATTATTTTTATATATACAAAACCCATTGAATTCTGAATTCTAAATGCCACTACTGCTATTTTACTTCAGGTTTGTGTAGTTTTATTCCCTCCTGCCATTTATGAAGAGCCATCTTTCAAAAATAACAAATATTGTCGCCTACCCTTAAATAAATATATAGCTTAACAATAGGTAGGTTGACTTTGTTGGATTACTTGTGCATGACCAGACATACTCAATATTAGGAGTAAGACCATACTACTTCGGCTGTGTGGACATCATTGAGTAACTTGGCACAATAGGGCTGGAGTAGAAAACCAGAGCAGTTGGTGCTGAAGCCACTGCATGCATCCAGTTTTGCAGATCAGGAGACTGGTTTTTTTTTCCCCCTTCAGAACAGGTTTAATCTCTTCCACTGAACTTGATATCCATGCCAGCGTTGGTGAAAATTTGTCTGCAGGTCCTATCAATGGCTCTGACTCTCATAGCTTCTCTAGAGGTTGGAGCACATTAGGTGTGCACAGAGGAGCTTCTGGCTTGGTTTCTCCCAAAAGGAAATATATTTGCATGCACAAAACTCCCACTGTGAGCTAAATGTGCAACATGTGGGAATGATCAGAAAATTTGTTGCAAACCCAAAGTACTGCCTTAACCAAAATGTGAATATAGATGCAGCTTCTTACCTTGTTTAATGTAGTGACATAAACTCTCACTACTGTACACACAATAAATTGAAAGAGACATCTTTTAGAGTAAAACAAAACCTTGAAACAAGCATCTTTTTCAGTTGTCACAGGGAAACAGTTTTGGCTTCATCTTTGCACAGGCCTTTTTTTTTTTTTTTTTTTTAATAAACTTTTGCCAAAGGCTGCAATTCCATGACAACTTTAAATTGACAGGAGAAAGAGTTTGCATTGAAGAGGGTTGTAAAATGTTTCCTCTAGCCCCTTACACTAGATTCCTGGTAATCTGATTTTGGCAGTGATCTCACAACTAACATGCTCAGCCATATCATCTCCTTGATCTGAGCAGTGCATGACTGCTAAAGCCTCAAGTCAGGAAGGGAGGGGGACTGCATGCATTGCTGTAGGACGGGATGGTAGGTGCTTGATCCACCAGTTTTCATCAGTGGCTTTCCCTTGTGCCTGTATAAGGTGACTGGGGAAGCAGAGCCTTAGTGGTTGGTTGAGCTGAGTTTGCTGGGTGACATGAAGGCGTGCAACCTTGTGGAGACATTCCTGTGCTTGGATAATACAGTAGCTCAAGAACACTGCAAGTGATATTCGTTGTAAAGATACAGCATCAGCTGTTTACATAGAGTTTTCTTTATTTTAGGGGGTTCTAAATTGTTAATTAGGGGGTTCTTCATTGTTAATGAAGCCATACGTATACCTTAGCATACATGTGAATCATGCATGCCGTTAATGCTCATTTTAAGTATGGAACTCCTTAGTAGAGTAACATTTGGAAGGCTAGTTGTTGTTCTATACTTGTCTCAGATTTTGCCAAAACAAATTTTAAAATCTTCATGTGTCCTTAGAGTCTTGAAAATGGGATCCCAGAGCTGACAACCTATTAGCACGATTTTTATATTAGATCTATAGAGACCCTTTACAGTAGCCACTAAAAATATTTATTTAATCACTGCTCCTTGTTCTTTTATGTAGACTTCCATTGCCTATTTCAAATCCTCAATTCAGTGGAAATTTTCAATTTCCTCAGCTTAATGACAGTAGCTTCCTTTATGACCTGTCAGCAGTTTTATAGAAATGAATGCAAAATGGCATTGTAAAAATGGAGTCTGTTCCAATCCAGTACACATAAGAACAAACAAGTTGTTCCGTAGTTTTTCCAGGCTAGCTCTGGGAAAAGTTTAGGTTGGGTTACATTTTTAGTTTTGTTTGTTTTTTTTTTTTTTTTTTTCCTCCCGATAGACCCAGCTTGAATACCTGGTATCATTCATTCTACAGAGTAAGTCAGTAACTTTTATCGCTAACAGTTTCTTTCTGCTTTTTTAGAGCAAAGGATTGTCTTAAAGCCATCATGAAGAGAGTAAATCATAAAGTTCCCCATGTGGCTTTGCAAGCACTTACAGTGAGTAGACAATCACCATTTTCAAAAAACCTTTTATAGTCTTTTATGTATGCAGCTATTAAATGTGTACTTATCAATTAATACCTTTATATATTGTCAGTAGAAGTCGGAGAGTGCATGCTGAACAGATTATTACATTTAACTATTTATGTATGCTTTTGTTTTGGATTATTTCAATTGTTGTCATGTGTTTTCACAATTGTATTTGTGTTGTCAGCTTTTAGGAGCCTGTGTATCAAACTGTGGGAAAATATTTCACTTAGAAGTATGTTCTCGGGATTTTGCTAGTGAAGCTCGAGGTATAATAAATAAGGTAATTTTTTATACTCTTTAAGTACTGGGGGATGATTATTTTGGTAACTTCTTTGCTCTGTCTCAGCATAGCAAAGAATTGGCAAAGCTAATGTTCTAGTTAATATGCATTTTCTAGTTTTGGTGCATCTGCAGATAGTGCTGACTGTCTTATTACTGAAATTTGTGTACTTTGATTTTTACTATGAAAACCAAATGTCTTAAAGAAGTGACAGGCTTATAATACCACTCCAAATTGTTACAAAATTGCATAAGCAATTTTAATTAAAATCTGTGGCTCTTCATAAACCCAGGTAATTTGATAATGGTGAAGGCAGCTTTTCTTGAAGAGAGTTTTTGTTTGGGTTGAATGAAATTCATAGGCTGAAGTGCAAAGGGAAAAGTGTGAGGAAGTTAAATTCCATTTTTATGAAGAAAAGGATAAAGTCTTCAGACAACTTGCTTAGTTGCTAGAGGTTCTCAGAATGTTAAATGGAGAAGTAACTAGGAAATAAAGACCTAGATGGTTAGGGTCAAGCAGCTGATGGGAACTAAATCTGGATGTAAGGAACTGAATGAGCAGAAATAGCTTTCCCCTTAATTATTGCTCCAGTTGAAGACAGAAATGGCTAATGGGTTAAAAAGCGTTTAGTCTTCAAATATATTGGAGGCCTGAAATCATCAGAGGTTGAGAAAAGCAATTAAGGAAACTAATAAAATTGCTGGGAAGCAAAATGAGTTCGCAGCTTCTCTGTTTCTTGCTTTGTATGGAAAAATAGGTCTTAAAGTCCTCCCCTTTGTTCTCAATAGCTGTGGTCCACTCTGAAACAGAACATTGACCTTCATGGTTTGACAGCACTTTGGGGATTTAAAAGGAAACCTTTAATCACACTGAAGAGTGGTCTATTGGAGCATAATTTATTTTGTTGTTGGGAAAGACTTGTTTTACCCATGTCCCTGGCCCACCTGGAGGGATAAACTTCAGAGAGCAGATAAAATTGTACTTTCTCCCTTTTCTCCAAAAGAAAATTAGTTCAGGCAAGTGTAACAAACATCTCTGTGCTGACACTGAGCCTATCAAGCTGCAGTACTTCTTTCAATTAAATGCATGCTTGAGCACAAATCTGTCAGTGTTCTTACTGTTCAGCATATGTTTGCATGTGAGGCACGGGCTTACGGTGTGATCTGAACTACACTCAAATGAGAAATCTTGGCCGTGCACTGCTTCTGTGCAGCCCCAGGCTCTTACCCAGACAAGCCAAGTGAAACAGATGTAGGTAAGCCCAGCAGCCCTAGAATGCTTATTCACCAGCAAGTATCCTGAGGTTAGCTTGAGTGCTTTTGGTTCAAACTGTTGTCTTTTCATCAACTGTCAACAAAACCAGAAAGCGTCAAGAGTCTGAAGGTCCATGTTTTATCCTTGTAGTGTTGGCATGACTGTCGCATATATTAACTGCTCTATTCAAGAGTTGCTCTTTTTCTTCCAGTAAATTTTTGAAGGCTATTACAGGATTAACATCAGCTGATGTTTAATGTTACAGAAAGGTGTTCTTTAACCCTACAGTAGAGTAACACATGACTGACCTGCTTTACTGAAGGTGGATTATGACTTCGGGTGAGGTTGTTAACACATAAAATTTGCAGTGTTGAATGAAATCAGTGGTCCTGCATCGATTTAGCTATAAATCCTGTAGAGGAAGAGGAGCTGTAGGGGCTCTGTCATGCGAGAGGCTGGAGAAGAATGTGGGAGCCAGAGGGATTGCGGTCAGAGCATGAACTTGATCTTGGTTTGCCTCCACTATCTTTCTTTAACAGACTATGTCGCTGTACCTTGATTACTAATTGAGGAGCTAATAGAATGACCTATGCTGTGAGCTGGGTGGCACTGTATATAATGCATACATGATGCGTATTTTTTCTGAGAGAATCTGAGTCAAGGAAACATACATACATATGTATATACAGAAATGGTACAAAGATCAGGTTTTTGTGAGATCCTATCACCCAAGAAGTCAACAGGAAGAAATGTGTTCTGCCATGTGAGGAGAAGACAGCAGAGGTTATAAGATGGTATCTTATATTGGACCAACTTAAGTGGTTGGGAGGGGAATAACAATACAAATTAGAAGTAGTGAAGGTAAAATCGAGGATAACTAACATGGAGGTGCAGAAAAATTGGGATAAGTGTGGTAGAGAGCCTGAATTTCTTCAAAACTATTGAGGTGGAAACATGGCTAACATTTGAAAGTCAAAAAGTTTGTAAGTCCTTTTGCTTAACCATCTTTAACCACCTAAAATTGACTAAAATAACAGCAGCATAGGTAGGTGAGATGCCTGCAAGATCTGAGCTTTGACTGTGCGAGAGAATTTGCCCCCAAGGATTGCTGTAAGGGTTGAAGTAGCCCTGATTTAAAATAACCAGTTGTTTGTTAGAGTCAGGGAAATCTGAACTGCCTGCATTCTGTCACTGCAGTGGGGTAATGGTGTTGGAAACTGCTCTGCCAGCTTTCCAAAGAAAGGATGATGTTCCAGAAGCTCAGCATGTTGAAGTGTAAGATTAGAATCAGCGTATAGAAGACCATATATCCTAGGCTCTGTTTTCCAAATTTTCTTAATCAAGACAGTTAAAAGGATATTTATAGTAAAATGGTTTTGGTAACAAAGTTTTAATGAGAGGGAATAATTCTTTCTTGTCGTTTTGAGGTACAAATATCCCTTTCTATGGAATTTTGTCTTCTAGGCTCATCCAAAAGTATGTGAAAAGCTAAAAACACTAATGGTGGAGTGGTCGGAAGAATTTCAGAAAGACCCACAATGTAGCTTAATATCTGCAACTATTAAATCCTTAAAAGAAGAAGGTGTAACTTTTCCTGCAGCTGGAGCTCAGGTAAAAGCTGCTTTGGGATACATGGTACTGGTAGGTTCACTGTTCCTGGTGGTGAGCGAATGAAAAACTGTTCAAATGAGATCTTCTATGTTTTCAATCAGAGGAGAGTAGAAACCTTGTTCTAGTAGTGTCCTTATACTCGGGTTCACTTTTATTCATTCTTCTTTTTTATGTCCTTGCACGCCAAAGAAAAGAACAGACTAGTGGCTATTTCATGATGCCTTTATGAGTTGTTCCATTTAGATCCTTGTTTTCTTCTGATCGTTTTCAGAGCTTCAGTGAGCTGTCACCACCTTAAATCTAAGCAATTCTACACCCACACTTTGTACTTGGTGTTTCATGGTCCTGATGGCTGACTTGGAGCACATACCTTTGCTTTCTTCACACTACCTCACAAAACAAAGGGCAGTATCTGGAATGGAGACATTTTTGAAGATGATTTGTGCTATGCTTTCCTTTTCCAAGTCCCCATTTCTTGTTTATGCATTACCTGTCTGTGTCTCTGCAGTAGGTGGGGTGCGCCAATCCCTAACTTCACCCTTTGTATTTCACTCCTGATGGCGTATTATGCCTAATCTTTGAGCTGGTAGATATAATGACAGGTGTGTTTTTCCCGACACTTTATTGATGCTTCTAAATATTTTCATGCTAATTAGGAGTCAGGTGAAGATCAGTCACGAAAATTAGAACTAAAGTTTCTATTACGTGTTCCTTAAATGAAGTTTACTTTTCTCTATATTAAACACAGAGGGGTTTTTTACTTTCACAGTCTTTCCTTTCTTGACAAAGATGTTTTGACTTCTAAATCTAGGATATATGTTAGAACATATGGCAGAAACATGGAAGATCTAGAGTACTGGCAACCAATTAAGCTTCTTTTCCTACAAGTACATATGAAGTGATGTCTTGATGTTTTTACCTCATACACTTTACTTCAAACAAGCAAAGCTGAAGCTTGCTTATTAGTGTTTGATGACCTTGTACAGAACTGTTTTCTAGGACCACTGGTAAGTCCTAGACGCAGCTAGGGTCTGAAACTTCATTCCTGGTATGTGTGGAAAGACTTCCTCATCGGAATGATTTCACTATGCTGTTGTGGAAATTAGTATTATTTAAGTCTGAAGCTTCCAACTTGATGTACATTTGCTCTTCCTTCCCATTGTCCCACCAGCAGAGAAAGAGGATGGCCTTTTGCTCTGAAATCTCCCTTTTCAGTAAGTCCAGCTGCTGCTTAATTGTAGAATGGTTTGGGTTGGACAGGACAGGATCATCTACTTCCAACCCCCCTGCCATAGGCAGGTATGCTGTGCACTAGACTGTGTCACCCAAGGCTGTGTGCAGCCTGGTCTTGAACACTGCCAGGGATGGAGCATTTACAACTTCTCTGGGTAGCCTGTTCCAGTGCCTCACCACACGCACAGTAAAGAACTTGTTCCTTATCACTAACCTGAACTGCCCCTGTTTAAAATGAACCCTTTACCTCTTGACCTATCTCTGCGGTCCCTGATGAAGAGTCCTTCTCCAACATCCCTATAGCCTCCCTTCAGATACTGGAAGGCTGCTAATGAGGTCTCCATGCAGCCTTCTCTTCTTCCAGGCTGAACAGCCCCAACTTTCTCAGCCTGTCTTCATATGGGAGGTATTCCAGTTCCCTGATCATCCTCGTGGCCCTCCTCTGGACTTGTTCCAACAGTTCCATGTCCTTTTTATGTTGAAGACACCAGAAC
>JANHGB010059364.1:0-21513 GCA_026283785.1 Coracopsis vasa | reverse complement strand
TACTTCAGGAAAGCGCCGTGTGGTGTTTAGAAAAGAGAGAGGAATGGAAGTGACCAAAAGGAATGTCACCTGCAGTGGAATTGCAGCTGTTATTTTATATTGCTAACAAATAAATGAGTTATGACCTAAAATATGTCAAATGTGTTCATGGACTGGACATGAGAACTCCACAAAACATTATTCACTTGCTTGCTTCTGGGGCGTGTACTTATATGCCATGTATGATTTTGTTGGTAGAGAAGAACATGTCATGAAGATATGATCAGTGTTGAAAATTTTGTTAAATGTGGACAAAGTACTTGCAATGATGGTTAGAAAATTCAGTAACTGTTTATTGGAGAGCATAGCATGAGTTGAAGAAATACGGAGAAGGATATTCTTTTGTTACCTTCATTCTTTTTTTTTTTTTGCGAATTTGATTTCCTTTCTGTGCCCTACTGGCAGCTCTCTGAGAGTGCAAATTGTTTGCTCAAATGGTTTCCTGACGTCACAGACCTTGTATTTTGTGCCAAAAAAAAGGAATCAAAACTACTTTAAAACCACTGTAGTTCTTGTTTCACTCCTTTATTGCTAACTTCTTGTATTAATACTTGGCTTACTGCATTCCATCTCTATTGTAAGAAATTCTGTGTCATAGAGGCTTGTTCTGAGGTCCAATGATAGTGTTCATGAATAAAAAGTCATTTTAATCTGGATTACTGTTCTTCCTATCTATAATATTTTTGTTTTCTTTTTAAGCTGTCAGCTTTGCTATCTAATATCTGTAAACATATCACTGAATATCTGAATGTCACAAACTGTGCTCCCATGTTTTCCAGTATTTTCCCATGTTCTTTTTTATACCAGTTTCTTGGCTCTTACAGCTTTTCATTTGTTACGTGACCTGCCTGTGGTGATTTCTGAACGCTTTGTACATCTATAACCCAGAAGGCTTAAAAATTATTAGTATTAATAGCAATAATAATTTTTTGTTTTAAAACCTTTGTCACATTGTCAAGCTGTACAACAATAATTATTAGATTTTATGGATTGTGATTAACAAAAATTACTAAAACTCTTGTTGCTAACATAATTTTTGCACTCTGGTAAGAGCTTTAAACTAGCAATGGTGATGGGGGGAGAGACTGCTCAACAATCAAGTGGTGATGGGATAGGCAAGCAGAGAGCTTGAAATGATGTGAACAGAAGGCACACAACATTAACTGAAGTGGAATTGTCCCAAGAGTAGGTGTGAAAATAAGAAGCTGCCTATGGGACAGCATTATGGAATAGACAGATCTCGTACCCCTTCTGGGAAAATCAGCATATTTGGGTGCCTCTCAGCAATGCCCTACACTAATGCATGCAGCATGGGGAAGTTCCTAAATCAATGTTTGAGATGCCTAAAACCCAACCATCTTGTGAAATATAGACTGTGAGGAAGCTTTCCTGAGGCCAGTCAGAACTCCAGTGCGTTCAGTATTTCTGGATGCACTTTGGCACCTAACTCCCAAGTTCCTGGGTTTAGAAATCCTGGACTTGAACCAAATCCATCTTGACATTTAAATGCAGTGCGGAGCAGAAGAAGGTTACTGCTGTGGAAGGAGCTGGGGATAAAGATGGGCAAAGCATAGGAAATATACAGCTTGTTCCACACACAAAGCAGAAGGCTTAAAAAAACCATCTAGAACAAAGATCAAAGATTCACAATGGCTCAGCCATGCACGGCTGTGGAAGGAACAAAGGGTCTATAAAAGAATAAATGAAATATTAGGCAGCTGAAGCCTAAAGGGTATAGAGCTCCCCAGAGAAAGACTTTGTTGTTGTTGTCTTTGGTTTTGAGCATGTTTCCTTCATAAGGCTTGGTCAGAGGCTCCATTATGTTTTCCAGGTAGAGATTTTATTACTGGGGAATTAGTGATATTTTCCTTATTCCCCTGACTTGAAGGGCAAAAACCTGATGTTCAGTTAAACCATGGCCAGACCTGTGTTAGCAAACAACACTCCATGACTCTTGTCTTTAACAAACTAATCCAGGCCACCACCTGGAAGAGCTTTCATTGCCACACTCCGTAAAATCTTTCTTTCACCCCACTCATTTCCCAGTGGAAAGGAAACCAACAGCTGAGTTATTCTTTGTTTTCCACCTTTCCTCTATATTCTTTCCAGCTTAGATTTTACTCTCTGAAGATCAAAGCTTACTCCCCATTTCCATATAAAAGTACAGTGAGGTGGAGCTTTCCAGAATAGATGCTCATTGACACGAAACCATTTACCATCAATAAATGCCTTTACCAAGATGTTTTCTTCCTCAACTCCTGCACAGCTTCCTTCCTAGCCACAAACAGTACTTAAGTGTGTGTCACCTCATCTTCTCATCCACATGGCACTGGTGCAGCCATGTGAGCTAAGCTGGTCTCAGGAAGAAGTGCTTTAGCACGTGGTGTGATTTTACTTGTCTATTTTGTTTCAGTCTCTCGAGAAGTGGCAGCAGAAAAGAGTTATCCAAATAAAACCAATAATCAAATCAATATTTGGACTCAAATTCTCATACTTACTTATTTTAGGCTGCTCATCTGAAGCTATGGGAATGGTTGCATGGACTGAAGTCCGTATGCACCCAGAAACACAGTTCACTTTTGAGTTCATGTACTCCAGAGAGCACTAGCAGTAGATGTCAGAGACCTGTGGCAAAGAGAAGCTTGTTAGTTTAAAGCCTGAGAAAAAACCTCATATGGGAATATGTAAGGAAATGCAAAGCCAGAAAATAAGGCTTCCTTTTATTAGGGAAACAGACAACCCACCACCATAAAAACACCCCTTCTCTTCATGGGAATGCAGCCACAGCTCCCAGTGAGGTTCAGAGCTCCCTATTGGGGACAGCACTACCAGAAGCAACGGTTCATTCCCCATGGTTTATTCAATGCAGCAAAAGCCTATTACTTTTATCATTATTCCATTTGTTCTTTAAAGCAGCATAAACCTGCAGAGATTAGTGTGAAAGGTGTTAAAGTATTATATAAAATGTTCTTCTTTGGAAAAGCAAGCATCTGGCCTCAGGGAAGACCTGAGTGAGAAGCAATGGAAACATACGCCTACCAGACTTGCACATAGCTTTCTTTAAAGATCTATCCAAATAACTATAAGAATCATCTTTAAATTACTATTAAATACAGCAGAATTGCTTCTATTCTCAAATAACTATTTTTCACGATGTTAAACAGTAACAGTACAATAACCCAGATAGCTCTTACCTGTCTAAGTTTAACTGATGAGATGACGCTATGTCATTTATTATTGAGAACATAAACTGTTGGTTTTACAAGCTCCAGTTTTCCAGTTAATCCCAGTTCAGGATACCAGTCTTCATTCGATTCCTACCATATGAAGACAACACAGCTATCAGGACAGATTTTACATCTGCAGCATACTGAATTGCAACATACTTGGTATATTCAAGTTCTTGTTAAGGGAAGTTTTTCATAGTGATACAGAAAGTACCTATTTTTTCCAGAAAGGATAGCGATATATACACATATATACATATATTACATATCTATTTATATATTTAGATATATATAAATACATATCTATTTATCTATTTCTACATTAAAAAACAATATTAAAGGGCTCCATTAAGGGCAAGGATACATTTACACCTCAAGAGTCTAACAAACATCCTACTACAACTCAGGACAGGACTTAGATTGAAAACAAAGGATAAATGATGTACAAGAACTGAAACACAGCTCAATGAGAGGTAGATAATTCTCACTTTTTATGGAAGATACGGTGGTTTTTTTTCCATACAAGTGACTCAGGATAGGTGACTTCAGGTATCTTGTTAAAAACAGAAGAGAAAAACATTGCATGTTGGTGACAGATGCAAATAGTGAATCTGACTCAAGCAGATGATGATACTCCAAAAGGGTAAATTAGCACAAGGAGTTATTTTCCTATAATTTAAAGAAGGTCTGTTATTTCTTGCTAAATTCACCATGAAATAGGGAAGCACGTACATACAAATGTAAATGCATCTGCCAACACCAAGAGCAAGGTTCTACAATGCTACTACAGCAAGGTTCAGAGCGGATGACCTAGTCCTCCAGCTGCTTGCCCATATTCAAATAGCAATTTAAAGCATGGGAATAAATAAAAGCATGTGCATAGCTAAAAGTACGTGTTCTCACTACTCTGTACAGATCCTGGTCATGCATGTGCATACTCTGCACTACCACATGAAAAGCAACCATGGTTCACCCTCAGTTCTGACTTTGCGGCGTACAGTTTCATGCTACCGCTCTGAGACACAAGACAGATGGGATAGAGAGATCTGAAGTGTTACAAATAAAACCTAAAACTGAACTTTTAAATATTCATTCTGAACTATAAAGAGAGCCGTGGCTTTTGTGTGCTACAGATGGCTTGGAAATTCAGTGCAAACAAAGGACCAATTTCTGAATACTCATAGCTGCTCTACTAGAATAGCTGGAGGCCCAAAACTCCAGGGGTTTGAGATGATTCAACTAGATCCTCTTACCTGCCAAATTTCATCAAAGCAACATTGCTTTTACCATCTTACAGGGATGAAAGAAGTATGAATAGTGCAGGTTTTTTTAATGAAATGTGGCCTGCCTAAGCCTGAACAAAAAATTACAATATGAATGGGCAGTGCAAGGTAAAGGGAAAACTGTCTTTTTAGCATCGTATAAGGTGAAATCTGTACTTTTTATAGATTGAAAGATTAAACAGAAATACTTTGTATATTTGGATAAATGAAGGAAATAAAATGAAAACTAAGCATAATAAAAAATCCCTGCAGTCAGAATCAATGAAGAACTGCTGACTGATTGCCAAGTATGGCCTTAGGTTTAAATCTAAGAGAGACACATGTGTTTCTTTGTAAGGTAGCAGGGCACGACCTCATCAGTCAGAGATTATCCTCTGCATAATAGTTTATGGAAAGACACCACTAAAGCCAGCTCCTCATCTGCCTTGACACAGAGGGAAGCTGATACAAATGCAGCTGGAAAGGGACTGATCCCAAGTTATACTGCTGCTAAGGCCATTCACTGCTGCATTTACATAGCAGTGCAACAAGCACTGTCTGATGCTATTAGCCATTAGCCTGGTCTAGACTCTAAAGCGTTTGGCTTTATACCCTGGGATGCATACAGACAGGCAGCCTGGCTCACCATTGCCATGATGCTCCATGATGCTAAGGAACTAGTTGCTGCCTTTGTCAAGATTAGAGAACAGGATGTCGTGAATAAGATGATGGGAGTTGGGCCAAGCATCTGAATTGCTTCCAAGAGAGGAAGAGTGGCAACTTATGGCAGGGAACCAGCCTGCTGGTTTTGGGAATGGCCCAGGTAAGAGGTGCAGACCTGCAGCCTTGCTGGAGAGACACAGCGTCCTGCACCACTAGCAAGATTTGAGGATCAGGGCCTCCCTTTCAGCTGCTGGATCCATATCCATCCAAGTGCAAGCAGGGATTGAAGTCTGAAAGTGTGGCCTGGCCTCTGTTTGAAGATAAGACAAAACAGCAGCACGCGATCAGAGGGGAAAAGGCAGGATCCTGCAGCGCTCCAGCAGAAAGGAGAGCTTTGCCAATGACCTCCCTGTCCTTTTGAGAGTAACTGCTTTCCAGGATGGAGCGTCCCAACAGGATACTGAAATGCTTCTGCATAGTACAATATTCAGAGACAAAACCAAACAACTTTTGATGAAATCTGCTTCCAATAAAAACATCTTTATTGCCCTAGGCTAATGTGTAAGTTAGCGAGAGATCACAGTTCAGCTTCCAGAGCCACTTTATGTGATATGGAAAAAAAGCTAAAATCCATGGGGACCTTGTCTGTTAGTCCTCTAACATATCAAATGTAGTTTTAAGCTACACCTCATCATGATAATAGGCTATCAGCTATTCTCTTGAACCCCCAGATTCACTGCTGTCAGTCTAGGCAGAACCAGACAACCTGACTTAATCACCTTCTGGTGACTCGCTGCACTGTGCCCCTTCGTTTTGAACCTATATAAATCCTAATTATCTTCTAATCCTTTACTAGAGCGCTGGCAAAATGACTGCTGCCCCTACGGCATACACATGTGGATGTTGATAGGCACAGTGCCATGGGGCCTCTTCCCCTGGGGCTCTGTGCTGTGCACAGGGCTTGGCAGAGGGTACCACCATGTCTCTTAGTTTCTCCTGCTCCTCTTCTGGAGGAGCAGCAAGTGTTACAGCCAGGTTATAGTCTCATTTTATAAGGCAGCTTGTGTTCTAATAGCTTAAACCTAGCCCCAAGGTGAGTCTGCTTGTCCCTACAGCTGTGCATTTGAACGCTTACACAAACTGCCAGCCCTCCTCCAGGAGGTGGTTTCCTTAGGGATACCCTGATCTGTCTCCCCACCACCCCATGCCCACTTCTGGACTGCCTCTGCCCATCTCATCTGATGGAAATGGGGTTTCCCTGTGTCTCGCTTCCCTCCAGGGTACTGCCACCCCCAGCCTAAATGTGCGTCCCCAAAATGAGAAGACTAGCTTTAAAAAGATGAGCTGGTTGCAGTCATCCAAATACTGCTCAGACTGCAGTTTCGGCTCTGTTGTTCATTCCTCTGCTGTGGAGAGGGGAAAGCCTGGCTCTTCATATAACACAAAGTGTTCAGTGAGAACCAGGGTGAAGGATGAGTTATTTCTGTTGGTCTGTTGCCTTCTCTCAAGTCTGCAATGTAACAATTCACACATTCACATCACAGGAGGTGGCAGGACTGTCACCAGTCTGCTGCCTAATGCCTCATGTTCGCAGTAACAAAGACCTGTCCCCTGCCAGCTCCTGCAGTGAGGCAGGCTGGGACCAGGGATCCCACAAGGGTAAGTACTGTCCTGTCTCCTTACCTTCATCTAGAGACAGAGTCGTAGAACAACAGCATCACAGAATGGTTCGGGTAGCAAGGGACCTTCAAAGCTCATCCAGTCCAACCCCCTGCAATAAGCAGTCGCATCTTAAGTAGATCAGGTTGCCCAGAACCACATCCAGCAACATTCCGGGGGTACAACACGCACCCTATGCTGCCATGGCTGCAAAAGCACTGCCTGTGCCCCGGTCTCTTTGTTTCTGATGGTAAACTGGGAACTGGCACTTAGTGCCATAAGTGGCAGATACACACAGAGTGTGCGTTCACTCAGTATTCGTGGAGCACTCCCAAAGGAAAGGATGTTCCAGTTGCTCAACTTGTCTTAACATGGGTGTCTAAGCAGGACCTGTGCTTATAAAGAGTTTGGGGGCTCTCTGGAAGTCAGAGCACTAGATAAAGTATAACTATGCCCTAATGGCATTATCATTCCTTTCAATTCCCATCCAGAAGCTGGGACTACCAGCATCTCATCACTCTTCGTTCCCAGCTCTGCTCCGTATGCAGTTTCCATTCCTGTCATGAAAACAAACAAACTGGAGACAACTCATCCTGCTTCCTTTAACATCCCAATTCCCTGGCCTATGAAAGACTGCCTACATTGCTGTATATTTCTGTCCAAGCCTTAACACTTAACTCTCCCCCAGGAATTCCATGCTATTGGCGAAGGAAGCGCCGCACAAGCAGGCCCCTCACTGTGGTCAATTATAGACCGTATCACTGATGCTGGGAGACGAAGTGGATAAACACGGTCCAAGCTGCTTCTTATGGCATCATGGCCAACTTAAACCACCACAATCTACTTTAATTGGAGGAAGTCACTTTTTAATTTGCCATTTTCAATGTGAGCGTGTTACAAACTCGTGGCTGAGCATTTCTATGAAGATAATTACAGATGGCAAGACAGAAAAACTTTCTGAACCATTCTCTCTTGAATGCGTGCCCAAATCCATTTACAACTGTTGCTGCTTTAAACACTTCAGGCAGAATAAGTGGATGGCACTAAACAGCTTAGCTGCAATTATTATGGAATGTCTGAGGTATAATTTCCCCTGCGGTTTTGTTAGGCGTACAAAATTCATAACTCTGATTTGTGGCAGGTACTTATTACCCATCGCAGGTGGAGATATGCAAATATTATTCTAGTAGGGGTGAGCAGCCTTTATTTCAGTATTCAGCTATTAACGAGATTTGTGAGCCTGGTACTCTGGGGCCATTTAATTAATTAGATGGTACAGATAAAATATAAATTGTTTTGGAGGCTACACCATTCTGCTTCGAGAAGGTGTAAAATGGAACTAAATGAACTTAGCGAGGATGGATTTGTTGTTGCACGTATGGCTCAGGGTACAGGCAAATGCCGCTTGTTATTCTTGCCTGTAGTGATTTTGCCTGTAGTAAAGCACGGAATCCTCGCACTGTGGGAAAGAGATGTTATTTATTTGTCATTATTATTAAGACTGTCTATCAGTTATTCTCTTTATACAAATCGCTGGCGTGCCTCAGACAAGGAAAAAGCCAGGCATGTTCTTTTCTGACAGCCAATATGTGCATGCTTCAGACTAAGCCCATATTTTGAAGACATGCAGATTTGGTAGGATATTATTGTCTCGAGGTCTGACACTTCTATTTTAAATCAATCATTTCCATGGGATAGATAAGCTGAACTTGCTACGGGGGAATGGAGATGGAAGCTACAGCAGCATGTTAGTACCAGATTTTCAAATCATCCTATTAATTAGTTCATTCATTTAATTCTTTTCCTAATTATGATGCCTCCAGATTTCTGGAAAACCTTGAATACAGGAATTGGGGTGGAGTGGGGGGGACGGACCAACACACCTTCATTCCCCAAAGCGGCAGCTACAATGGTCACAATGAAATAATCAGCGTTTACCAGGAGTTACAGCAAACTCCACGGTGAGAGACTCACCCTACCCTTAAATGGAGGAAATGAAATGCACAAGACATGAGACTGGAAAATGTTAGCAAACTGTCAGCCTTTAAAGGCAGGCATTGACCATCATATTAGATTTAACTTGTGAGTAAAACACTACACTACACAATTACAGCACTCTAAACATTGAATGAAAACCAGTTCCTTTTGCTCAAGTAGGAGTATAATCAGCAAACACTCTTATTGGTTTATTGAACATATTTTGGGGTCCATTCCAGCTGTCTTTATTATCTCTAATGCAAATGATTTTTACATTGCTATTTTGCCAAGCCCTGGTAGCTGTAGTGCTGCAAACACACCCCACTGTTTTGTGTCTGCTGGAGATTTACTGACAAGTATGATAAAGGGTACATAAAATACATAGCAATATAGAACTAGAGCCACGCTAGACAATGAAAACTAAGCATTTAGGAGCTATTGTACTGTTTCAGACACTCATATGCTCAAAACTAGATACATACCTGGATTTGCTCTGGTCACTTCCCTGCAGGGTGGGCAGAGCCAGGCTGGGAAGGCTGGAAGGAGATCTGGGGATGACAGAGTCGCCAAGGGCTCCGATGGAGATGGAACTGGACCAAGAGTACCTGAGTGGGGTGAGCTTCTGGCAATGGAAAAAGGTCTGCAAAAAATATAAGGACTGAATTTTATATTCAAAGGAAGTGCTTCTGACGTTGGAGACATCCTGAGCGGGAGAGGTGCGAATCCAGTCTCTTTGAATAGGGGAAGGAATGGCCTGGGAATCTGGCTGCATAAACAAATAAGCTTAAGGCAGAAAGTAGAAGCGAGTCAAAGGGAGAAGGCATCGACTGGGGATTGAGGAAAAGGGCCAGCGGCATCTCGTGGGTGAACTCAACTGATCATGGAAGAAATCTGCTGTACCTCCGTTTTCGGTATGAGAAGTCAATTGTGTTTGTGGTGATGCAGAGGAGGCTGCAAACCCATGATGATGTATGGGAAATAAAGCTGTGGGGAACTGAGTCTTTCCAGCAGAGGAAGAGCAGTGGGTCAGAGCACCAGCACTTCTTGGTGCTCAAACTTCATGATGTGGCTGAATGGTCAGCTCTGATTTGCACACTGAGGAACTTGGGGAATTGCGTCCTGGTGCAATGGCAGCGCAAGAGATATGCCCTTGTGGCAACTCCTGGGAACATGGCAGTAGTCAATTCATAAGCAAACCCTGCAAGAAAGCAAGCAAGCAATAGAGACTGAGTGAATCGCTTGTATGGAATAGAAGTACAGTGACCTGACTGTACTTCTGACAAACTGAATAGAAGTACAGTGACCAGAACTGGAGAAAATCTCAAAGAGAAAAACCAATTTGGTTAAAATACTGAATAAAAGACAGAGATACGTATGGAAGTATTTTAATAGAACTGTGAGTAATACTTAGGATGTTCAGACACAGCAAGGCCAAGTTACCTACAGGCTTCTGACAACACAGAAGAGAATCGAATTCACTTCAATCTCATCTCTCATCGCACTTGCAGAACGTGGACTGCATCTGCTCCACAACACAGCAAAACGCCTGGGGGAAAACATTCAGTCTAGATTTCCATGGAATGAATACACCAGCATAATATTCTGCATTTAAATACCTCACATTGGATAAACAATACCCTATGGGTAGAACCTATAAAAGGCCATTCCTGCAGAAGATGAAGTCTAGAAAGCAGTTTTAATTAAATCTGTCTAAGGACTCCATAAAAACCCAGGCACAGCAGCAGTGCTACATGCAGTACCTCCACAACAGCCCTGAGCTACGCAGTCCGAACCAGAGGAGGAATTCTAGCATGTAAGACTTGGTACACGTGCAAACACTTAGGTATGCACACACAAACACATCGTTAGTTCAAAATCAATGCACAAATGAGAGATGTGATCAGAGAATTGCATTTATTCATGGTGGCAAAGAGAGCGCTGCCACGGGCCTAAGGCAGTTCCTGAGCTGCTGGGAACAGTGCTGCAGCAGGCAATTGATGCCTCTGAACACAGAGGGAACTGCTGCCTGCTGCTAGGTGATTATCATCAGCATTTGTTCGGAATAATGTAAGGAAGCAACATTTAGGTGGCACTATAATGGCTACCAGGCATTTGCAAGGAATATAATGGAGCAAAATGCCTATCTGAGGAACCTCTGAGGATGGTGCCAGGCAGGCATCACTCCTCCTCGGTGCTGGGGGAGCCCAAACCCACATGCAGAGTCACTTAAGAACATGTCCCCACACTGGGCAACGTGGCAGGAGCAGGAGGGGACCAGGATCCACTGGGTACCAATTAGGGTGAGAGCCTTAGTGATGGTCATGATCGGTGATGACTGATGCCTCAGTCATCGTGGTGCCACAGTACCAAGGTGCCCAGGACAAGCAGCGATGCTTGTTCTGGGTTCAGCTGAAAACATACCCTGCCAGAACATTTAGCACTGCACTTCTGCATCACTGTGGATTACAGAAAGCACTGATAATGGTACAGAAGTATGTGCCTTTTGGAAAGCACTGGAAATCACTCTAAAGCTCTATGATGTATGTATACGGGATGAGCAAAACAAAAAGGGTATATTTGAGAAGAAACAAAAAACAGCCACAAAAAAGCCATTAATTTGGGTGAAAAATCCAAACTAACAAGCAGCTTAGGAGCCCAGCCCCATCAAATCACTGGTTTGCTGATGATTCCTCCTCTTTTCTGCCTCCTAACAGCAATGTTGATCCACATAAAGCGCTTCCTAAGTTATACATTCAGCCAGCACAGCCCAGTGTAGCTCCCCTGCCACAAAAGCATGGCAGGGCTGCAAAGAGGACTTGGGCAAGGTAAGATCAATTTGCACACACTATGCAAGCATTCAAAAAGGAATGCAACTCATCTGGTTTCACCTGACAGGAGGTAAACTACTGATCTTTACAACATGAAAGCACCAAAAAGAGTGAACTCAGAACCAAGCACTTTCATGTGCATCCCTCACTTCTCCTTGCCAAACTTAAACCAAAGGGCTGAAGGGAGAGCTGAGAAACACACGTTCCCCCTATACGATTTAATCATGGTGCGAGCACAAGGCAGATGCTCCAAGAAGCTGATGGCTGTGTCGAACAAGAAACAGCATCACCCAAGCCTGTGGCACAAGCCAATATCCACAGGAATACATGCAGGGAGACTGGCAGTACAGGCTGTTCGAGACTTTCCTTACTCTTTAACATGTGGATGTGTAGCCCTACAGCCAAATCTTGCATACCTGAAGGCCTGGTACAGTCACTGATACATCCCCAATGCTGCTCACTTAAGGGGCAAGCCTGCTTTATAAACCAAATCTCCTTCTCCATCCATTTTCCCCCCTCTTCTGGCAACTCTCCACACTGTGACATAAAGCAGAGCTCCTGCAAAGCTGCTGCAGAGGATAACACTTCACGGGATAAAAGCCATGCTGCATAGCAACCATTCCCCCCTTTACTCCTGCCTGCTCCCCTCTACATACCACCACAGAAGTGGAGCATGGGGAAATCCATCCCCAACATGAGATATCTAAGAGAGGAACAGAAAATAGCCCTACCAGTAGTGACCAATGTTTTCCCTAAGTTCTTCACTGTGGAATAAAGAGCAATTCCTTCAGGACGGGTCCTTGTTCCTTGATCCTAAACACACTGGCTGTCAAATGAAATGAGTCAGCATCTTCAGATACTAACTAAAAAATGGGTGTATTTTATTCCTAGATCTCTCTTCCTCCCTGCACATCATGTGCACCACCAGTAATTTGCTGTATGAATGAAACAGCTCGAATGACCCTCGGATTTCACAGAAGACACTGAAACTAACAGGTTAGAAGGCAAAGAAGGAAGGATTCTATTTCCTTTTCTACCCATTTTGCCTATCTTTAAGCCTGTGAATTCCAGGACTTATTAAACTTTTTGTCCAATGCAGCACTGCATCTTTCCAGAGGATTTCAGTCTCACAGCATCCACCAAGTACATCACACCCTCCACAAAGCCCATCACCAAAGGAGGAATGTTCCCCATGCTTTGTATAAAACCCATTTTATTACAAACTTGAGCTGTATATTTCATATATCATACTCAAGTGCATCCCCAAAAATGATCCTAATCTTTGCCTTTCTCCCTACCCTGTGAGGAAAAACGTTATCCTGCATACCAGGTCAGTTTGAGCACTGCACATTACACAACACAGCCACAACTTCATGAGTAAACCACAAACTACGGAGGAATTTGCTTAATATTTACCCTGAACTCTTCCTGCATTTGCCACAGGCTCTCATTTGTGTCTTCATCTCAGATGTTGAATAATTCCTTTGTCTTTTGCACTGGTTGTATCTTGAAGGTGTTATTGATTAGGGATCAGCCCTTTAGATCTGTCCCGTTTCTATGCATTTCTTGGTACCATTTTCATCAAGTGTTGTTTTTAATGCTGTTTTCTCCTCCTGCCCTTCCATCTTCCTTACAAGAGCTGGAAACAAGTGAGATAAAACTCTTAATGCTCCTCTGCTTACCCTGGTATTTCAGCCTGAGTACTGGTAGTGGTACACATTTAACCGCTACACCATGATTGCCTATTCTGCCTCCAACATGCTCACGTTCACCTACAATGATTGTCCTAAAACAAGTTCTTCTCAAAACTTCCTTAATAATGGCACACTGGTAACACCTTTCTTCAAACAAAAACCAACAAAACCAAAATCCTCTTGTTTAGGAGAATTTACAGCAATTCCCCTTTAAGCTTCTGTGAAGTTTTCTTTTTTCTTTAATCTTAATTCATTATCTTACTTGATCAAATCCCTTATTGCCAGTATAATCACAATCCTTCTCACCTCAATCCCCCTTTACCCTCTGCCTCTTGCTCCTGTACAGCATCCACTTCTGTGAACTAAAGAGATGGAAGCAGATGGAAGATAGGCTTATGTTTTCCTCTGGGTTTGGTGTTTTTGCATTATTGTATCAAAAGCTTATCATCTCCTCCAAGACCTGACGTGACACAGAGTATTGTCAAAGTAGTTTATTGCATTCTCACCTCAGTGTTTTACTATTCATCTGTATGCCATCTACTTTTAACTCATTTGAAATAATGCATCCTATGCCCTGAACAATGTCCTGGAATGACAGCAGCATCTCCAGCAGACACCTCAACACCCGATGGTTTGCGCTCTGTGTATTGGCAACATCCTGTGCTGTACATCCCATTGCAACCTGACCGTGCCCCACTGGCAGTCTCAGCAGTGGATTGCATTAAGTCCTGGAGAAGGGTATTTCCTTTTGGGTAACGGCTGCCTTGCTTCCCTGCTCCTTAAGGGTGCAGCTTCTTGGCCACTGGGCACTCCTGCCACAAAAGTCATGTAAATCCAACCTTGCCTCTCCCAGGAATGAAATAAGTGTCTTTTTTGCCTTTCGTGCTACGTAGCCTTTACTAACAAGTTACCTGAAGGTGAAGTAAAAGCAGACAAATCCTGAGGCTATTAGGAAGCTACAGTTTCCTCTAATTACTCTATATCCTCATTTGCACAGCTCCATCAACACACACATATGTTGCTATCTTGGTATGTCACCAGTAAAACCAAGACTGCCTTTCCGTTTGCCCTTTAAAAGGCAAAGACCAGTACAAAACATTCAACTTGATCAAAAATCACCATCCTGCACATTAGTGTAGAGTATTTTATTACCTTTAGCACCCTAAAGAGCTACAGCAATATTGACATGCACCATAAGGTGTCTTTTTGACTATCACAATATAAAGTACTTCTGTCCCTTCTCATGCATACTTTAAGTGGTCTATGTTGGCAAGAGCTTGTCTGTGGATTAACTGTGCTACCATTGGCAGTTATTACACTATAGCTACACTAAAAATACATTAGATGGATAATTCAAGTATGGGGATTTTTTGTCTATAGAGATATAAAGACAGAATTGTTTTTACAATGATAATATTAAGTGCTGAGGACATAAGCCTTGACGTTATGCAAGGTATGCTTACCTGCAGCTGAAAGATTCCCAGCCAGTACATACAGCATGTCTGTAACTGGGTGATTGTCAGTCCAGCATCCCTAAAGTGCTCACTGGAGTTCAAACATGCTATTCCTTATAGGAGTGGTGAACTAGAAAGAAGTTTCTGTTTGTGAACAGGCAAACCTTCACGCTTTCAGTTATGCACGTGTTGTCTCAGCAGAAGGCACTGTGTTCAATACACTTCATCATTTCTGCCTGTTTTCAAGCAAAACATAAGGCAAATGGAGAATAAACTGGCTGCTTAAAAGAAATACTGTTTCTACTATCAAACTCGTAAACCAGCTGCACCAGAGAATGGTGTAAAAGCAATGCAGAAATGAGGTGTCACAGCTGCCCACAGGGTGATGGCCCTCTGCCCCATGGGGCCCCCAGGTTTGCCCAGCCCCACACAGTGCCGGAGCAGCAGCCCCTGCTCCCATACTACAGTGCCATCCTGCCCAGGGCTGGTCTGTCAGAGCTTTCAACATCACCTTGTTATAAACTTCAGATAAATGATTTACTCCTTCCTCATCTTCAAACTGCACTGACAAGCTGGGAGCAGCCCATGACTTACCAGAGGCCAACAGGAGACACTGCAGAAGCTGTAAAGCCCATGTTTCTCTACTACAACCTGTAAACGTATCTCCTTTGGTGTGCTGGAAATCACCACCCCTACAAGTGTTCACACACCGTGTAGATGAGGCCCTCAGTGCCATGGGTTAGTGGTGGCCTTGGCAGTGCTGGGAATGGTTGGAATTGATGAGCTTAAAGGTCTTTTCCAACCTGGTTGATTCTAGAGTTCTATGGCGTGTCCTGCACAGGGATGGAAGGCACCCGCTGCAGGGCTTTCCCCAGTGGAAACCCTAATGGGACGTGATGATCTTAAGGTCCTTTCCACTCCTAATGATTCTATGATTCTCTGTTTAAAACCTTCAAACAGAAAGGCAAGCAGAGAGTAGATATAGCTTAGTTTATGCACACAACTCGAGGGTTTGCACCACCAATTTGTAGCACAGAGGTATTACTGCATGCAATGATTACTGTTTCTGTGTGGTGGTTAAGAATATCCATCTGAAAGCAGGTTAACCAGCAGCTAGAGCACAGCCTGATGAATTACACCAGGTTTTATGACATCTTCTTAATTTGATTTTTACTTCTTAAAGGAGAACTTTCTGGTGTGCCAAGTACAAGTCAAATATTATCTGTTAAACAAAAGGGGGAATCATTTTGGCTAACAGTCTTTTGCTCTCTTTTTGAATGTCAGCACATGTCCGCCTGGCAGATGCCATAAATTCAAGAGCTACCAGATGGCTGTGTAACAGCGATGCCCGAAATACACTCTACCAAGTTAAAGAATTCCAATGGAAGACAATGAGGAGGTAGCTAAGAGACATGAGCAACACCCACTCTCAGTCATCACTTCCATTGGGTGGACAGAGCAGTTTAAAACAGAGCCAAGAACGTGACTTGGAAGAGAGTGGAGCACAGCCTGCCCTGATATGATGCATACCTGGTAGGGTACACTATGCAAAGCAGCACGCTGCGGACACTGCCTGAAATGGATAAATTCTACAGGAGCTGATTTTAAAATCAAGGCAATGGAAATGAATGGAAAACACAGAGAATCATTTTCTTGCAGCATTTCCCTTGGGAATGCTTCATCTCCACACACAATGCTCATTCGGGTTTTGAAACTTCAACACGGAGTTTGTCTTACACTTAATTAGGCATTTTACATATCCCCTCGTCCCAGTCTGTGCTCAGCTTCTTTTCTGGTTAAGGTTCTGGGAGAGGTTTCTTTGCTGTGTTCAGTAACTTCCCCACTCAAAAGCAGTGTCACATGAAGCGTTCTCGGTTACAGGTGTGCAGTTCAGCCAGCCGGGATATGTAAATAACAAATTATCCATAGCTTTTCCCCTTTCCAGTTCATACCTTGCCTGACAATGGTATTCTTATGAAAACCTAGCTCCCATTGACAGCACATCATTGATTTAGGAGATGTGCTCTAAGTGAATATTTATATCCCGAATTTCTGAGGAAAAACAACATTATCCAGGAGAACTGGATACAATCGCATAAAGCTTCCTCTGCGAGAGGGCTGCAGTACAGGAGTTAGACACCACAGCTCCTACATAAGAATACAGGATTTACTTTAAGAGGTGCAAACAGCAGGGCACTGAGGACTTGATGATCTTCAAGGTCTTTCCCAACCTAGTTGATTCTATGAGTGGCAAGGATATAGTACTAGTGCTAGGAACTAGGACAGTGCTAAATGCTGAAGCCATTCATGGTGCAGCAGTGCGTGTTTACAAGAAGCTTTTAGGCTTGTAAACAGCAGGGCTATAAAACAAGCAGAGTTCATGTTCCTGAGAAGGGAATGCAGCACAAAATGTTCTGCTTCTTTGCAGAGAGTCACCCCACTGTCTGTAACTAGAGACACAGCCATTGTTCCAACAGATAATCAGGGCTAAGAGCTCTTTTAGGGCATCTCTTGACAGCGTAAGGGCTGGTACAGTTTGCACGTCAGCTCGGCTACACTGAAAACCTGAAAAGGCCAAATGGCAGCTTTCTTTTTCTCTCTATTTGCTTACAAAGATACTAACAGTATCAATGGGATTAATTTGATGACGGGATTAAAGAGGTGTTAACATCTTCTAATGCGATCAATCACGTTCTGAAAGAAACAGGAAACTTTATCAGGAGGGAGTCCGGGGAGTGATTTGAGAGCAGGTTCAATGCGAGTTCAAAGTTTGCTGCCCATAAAAGATTTCTTGCAGAGTTTTTTAATTCACTTTAATCTCCACATAGTAGAGCCTGAAAGTCCATTAAGGAGAAAACTACAGTATTCCTGTTTTGAAATTAGAAGGCATCACAGTAATTAATGTTTCCCATCAGTGCCTGAGGAGAGAGCTTTCGCTTGCCCTGCATCTCCAAGGAAATGGGATGCTGATAGAGCAACAGCAGGAATGAGCTCACTGAAGTAGAGCCCCTGATAATACAGGTACCTGCTGAAGTCCTTCAAACAGGTCCAGCGTTGCTACACAGCAAGTAAAACTGGATGACCAGGTAGGAGACACCACTGGAAAGTGCTTTCATACTAATATGTAATCTGTGCCACATAGGACATGGTAACAATAAACATCATACGAAGAGTAACACAGAACTCCCAAAGAGCCAGACCTGTGTAACCCAGGATGAACAAATGACAAAGACGGGAAATACTAGTTGGCAAGCATGCCTAATAATCACAAATTAGTCATTAAACATTACAAATTATTTCTAAACTTTCTAAGTTAAATTACATACAGTCTTCCTACAGAAACCCAGGCCTTTGCAGTCCAAATTTGAATATCACGTGAGCAAAGCACTCTTATTAATGCAGCAACTAACCAAAAAACTTCATTAACAAAAAGGAAGTAATTATAAACCATTAAATATAAGCCATTTTTGTACTCTAGAGCAGTGATTTTTCCTTTCTCAGCGCAGTTATGAGTAGGTTTGCTGTCCAGGTTGTGAACACACCAATTCAAAGCTTCACAAATGCTGATCCAAACTCCAAGCAATCATCCTGTCCCCTATGATTTTAGAAGATGGTAACATTTAGAGTTTACTATTCCCCAAGTTCACTGACTGCCCCCTTCACTTCGAGGAAGCTCAGAGGACTGCCTAATTGAGATAACAGGTCACCCAGTCCCCCTCTCACTCTGCAAACAGGAGTAGGATTATCCACACTGGTTTGGGTTATTTTACTGCTATGACAGGTTTAGGTTTTGCACTTTTGACTTCTAAATTTGCAGTATGAAGGAGAATCACTATTTTGAGCAGGAGCTTACACCATACTTGACCGCATATCCCACTCACCAAGCGTATGCTCATGTGCCCTATGGATCTTAGAATCATAAGATAGTTTGGGTTGGAAGGGATCTTCAAAGCTCATCTAGCTCAAGCCCCCTGCAATGAGCAGGGACATCATCTAGATCAGGCTGCCCGGATAATATACCAACACACTCCAAATACACAGACCCAAGAGCACTGCAATCACCCTATTTTTGCTTGCAGTCATCACCTCTAAAATAATGCTGGTTGCTATTAACAAACACCACAGGAGATATTGCAGCAACTTCTCTTCTTTTCTGCACCGTCACAGAATGCCTGTGCACACACAAAGGAATAGATATTAAACTCTTTTAGGTGGTCTCCTCCATTTCTACCAAACAAAACCCACTGTTTGCAGCCCATGCTCCTTTTTCCTCTCCAATCCCACAGCATTCCCTGTCCTAGCCACAACTGCGCCTCTCTGCTTCTTTGCATCATTTTAATGACATATTGCATTCTAACTTCCTTGGGTGATACCTTTTTACTGATTAGGACTGCTCCAGCCTGATCAAGTCACACAGCACTATTCAAGATAATTAACATTTCTATAGGGCACTGACAATTACACACAGATTTGAGACCTAGAATACAAAAGAGCAGCACCAATTACAATTCTAGGAGGATTCCTGTTCATTATCATGTTTACTTGCAAACACTGAATTAGTGGTGCCTGGATTAAGATTAGAAACGACATGAACTGCTATCACCAATAACACCCTTGCAAGTGTATTGCACACACAGTTATCTCTTAGAATATAAGAAGTTATAGTAGAAAGATAGTCTAAGGGGAGGCATTTTTGATTAAGAGGAGAAATGCAGCTATATAGAATAGAGAAATCAGGAGCATTCTTTAGATTTCTTGCAAGCAATGTACTTTCAAGAGGCATAACAAGCTGTAGAACAAGGTATGATATTTAAACCCCAGTTTGAAGCTCAGCTGTGCAACTCAGAATCTTTAAATACATATAAAAAACCCCAAAAGCCAAGAAAAATGACAAAAGGGTCATAAGCAGAGTCCATCTTGTTCAGCAACCTGTATTTGAATGATAAAGCCGACCTTCACTGTTAGAAGTCGATGTGAAAGAACTCTGCTGTATGCCAGAAGAACACAGTGCACCAAAGACATCAAAGCTGCATTTCACCCCTACAACCACAGTGTTCTTCCCCTGGTCCAAATCCTGAAGGTGATTACAAATAAGAGGAAAAAACCCAGCAATAATCAGCAGCACTCAGGAAGTCAGAAACAACAAACAGGAGCCAAGTGAATGGAGGGGATCTGAAAGGCGCATATGGTGTGTTTTCCGCTGACAAAAGGCCCCACAAGCAGAAGACAGTAACTGTGAGCAGTTAAAAACCCCACCACCCTCAGCCTTACAACCTGACGGCGGAACAGATCGCAGGGACCTAATTAATCCACATGGTAGGAAATACATTCAAAAATAGGGGGTTTAATTGAGATCTGTTCATTCAGCTCCCTGGAAGAGAGCGTGCACTCTTCTTTGTATGTAACGCAATCACCTCCCAGCTCAAAGTCCCTGGGAGGACCCACTCCCATGCTCCAAAATGCTTCTCACACCCTGGATAAATTCCTGCCTCCTTTCCTGCCTGCCTTGCCTTCGCTTCACCTAAGACCAAGCCCGGAAACATCCTGAAAACATCCATGAAGACACGGTCAAGGCAATAAACCCAAGCAAAGCATTGCACTTAAACTAGACTTTGGTTTGTGAAGCTCAAAGGGACCTTCCCAGGGCCAGGGCAGCGTGGTTGCCCCAGGGCTGCAGCCTCCCACATGCTACTGGTGTGTAGATTCCAATTGGAAATCAATCGCTCTCCTTATTTTAGGCCAGCCACAGAAGAGTAAGAAAAGCCATTTGCCAGACTTGGGAAGCCAAAAAACCCAACTTAGTATTTTCATTCCAGACCTAAATTTAGACTGTAACGATTTGGAAGTGAATTCTCAAAGTAACAAACTGAGTTCTTTCTCACCTCCTCTTGTTTACAGTCTCATAAACTGGGATCCCACACTACCAGTGTCACACAGGATGTCATTTTTCCTCTTGGCAAGTAAACACATGTGAAAGAAAAGGCATTGCATTTATAATGATAGCATCGGAACTTGCTAACATAGTTTTTACCAGGTTTCGAAGGGACAACTTCAGCTTTCTGATGTACAGGGCAATGCCTCAGATTCACATCTATCTTTTTTACCCACCCTGCTGAGCCCAGTTTAAAATGCAGGAGCAGCGTAATTCAGTTTTAGGCTATTTCACAGCACCGCACGACTTCAAGACAGAAGAAATAACATTAAAAGCAGCGAAATCCATCAAATGATTTATCTGAAAATAAAACTAAGAGTATACATAAACCAAAAGGCGGCCCAGGAACAGACAGACTGTCTCTTCTTTTCCTCTCGGGACAGATTTCTTTTAGTATGGCTTCAGTCACTTGCCCTGACATTTCCTTAGGCTCCCCAGAGCCCCTTGCAAACCTGGGTCAGGATTGAGCAGTGAAGTTGGAAGATGCTTCTTAGCATTTACATAGCAGGAAACAAGGGAAAGCAGACATGCTCTTAAAGCACCAAATACCTGTGCATTCAGAGAGGATTTCCTTAATCTTTGATTTAATACAGACGTAATTTTCAAGTACTTTTTAAATCTCAGAAACGCATTCCATCAGGACTTCTATATATTAGCTCTCACCCTTGATCCTCCCAGACTTTAGTCTTTCTCCTCTCCAGCACGCTGCCAGCACCAGACTGTTGCTCAGCTCCTGCTCCTAGCTCAGTTGCTGTGATTTGAAGTAATTCCTGCCTTT